>JBAMJV010004853.1:50000-66620 GCA_037951105.1 Echinarachnius parma | reverse complement strand
ATTCCATCATAATGGTAAATAACTGGCATATGACCAAAAATGAGCGAAAAAGCCACTTGATATTTGCTCGTTTGTTATTATCCTGCCATGCCTGATTGAAGAAACAAATCTTACCGTCTCATTCAGTACGCCGCATTCAAATATCTTGCCATTAATGCCAGATGGCGAAAAGTAGAGACTTTAGATAGAACCCCCTTTTCAGAAATTGAAGAGAAAAAAAGAATACAAAAGAATAAAAGGAAATTGTGATAAAGAAATTAGCAGAAGACCCTGTAGTTTTTATATTTTCACGAATGTATAGATTTTCATTACGGTCGGTTTAAAATGATCGAATAAGATGTGCGACCAACATTTTATTCCAATGATAATTTGGGATATTTTAGTTGTCTCTGACCCGATTTTGATCAAGCAAAGTTTATTTTGTTCTAAAAATTATGAACTTTTCGAAATTTTAACTATTAGTCTTTTATTAACTTACACAAATATTTCCCGAATCGCTCTTTCAACCAAATCGTTTATATTCCTCTAACATGTCTTATTCATTTTGAATTAAATCATTGTACTAAATTTCCTTTTATTTAAAAAGTAAATAATTATACACATTGAGATTTATTTCCCTGTCACTGTTTAAGTGCCCGCCACTAAAGTCAACAATCTGAACCTGTATATTTAAAGTAAGCACACTCGTTTTTTTGCCTCTTCGAGTGATACCTAATGTTAACATAAATATGTTATGTTTATGAAGGCTCTCTTATATACAAGCTAGCAAAAACACCCACTATGTTTGAATACGCCTCTTACATCCAAAACAACATAAAAGTAGCCAGTTATTTTCGACTCGCAAAAGTCATGAAAGTCACGTTCACTGCAGATATTGTGTCCGCACGCACGATTTGTACTTAATCAAATATATTAAAGGGATCGTTTAATTGTGTTGACATGTGCCGAAACTGACGAAGGGTCGGTTACAGCTCGTTATTTCGAAGGTTCGTTTTTCCGAAGGTTCGTTAATCCGAAAATGAAATAGGGTTCGTTAGTCCGAAAATGAAATCGGGTTCGTTATTCCGAAGGTTCGTTAATCCGAAAATGAAATAGGGTTCGTTAGTCCGAAAATGAAATCGGGTTCGTTATTCCGAAGGTTCGTAAATCCGAAAATGTAAAAGGAATCGTTAGTCCGAAAATGATAGTATTGTCAGTTTTACATTGTGTGTGCGCGTGTGTGTGTTTGCACGTGTGTGTGGTAAACGTTGTCTTCTTGAAAATGATATGATTATTTTCAGGAGGACAACGTTTACCACACACACGTGCAAACACGCACACAACGCACAACAACAACAACAACAACACACACACACACACACACACACACACACACACACACACACACACACACACACACACACACACACACACACACAATGTAAAACTGACAATGATATCATTTTCGGACTAACGAACCCGATTTCATTTTCGGACTAACGAACCCTAATATTTCATTTTCGGATTAATGAACCTTCGGAATAACGAACCCTATTTCATTTTCGTACTAACGAACCTTCGAAATAATACAACAAATGTTCGGATTAACGAACCCTATTTCATTTTCGGAATAACGAACCCTCAGGTATACGAAATTTGCGTGTTTGGAATAACGAACCTTCGGAATAACGAACCTTCGGAATAACGAACCATCGGAATAACGAACCATCGGAATAACGAACCGCACCCGAAGGGTGTGGAAATGTGTGGAAATTCCATCACATGGTAAATGACTGGCATATGACCTAGTAACGAACTGGATATTTTCTAACTCATTGCACTAACTTTGTACACAGCTGAACGTCTCCCATGGAGACTTTCAAATCCGAACACTTCAGTCACAATTATCTGTATTTAACGAAATATAAATTCGGAAAACCCAAACTGGTTACATGCTTCTATAGTAATACGAATACAACGAGGTATGTGAGAACCGTCAGGGTCCTAAGTAAGTTTTGTGGATTTTGACAAGATGACTAGATCCCTTTAATGTTGCACATTGCAAGATGATTGAAGATTCATTTCATCAACATCACATCAATCCTTTTACATTCATGCAGAAATGTCAGAGGGCAATAAACACGTGTTGATCGAGTGTGAGAAACGCGTTGCTTGATTTGAAAAATTTGCGTTCAAAATAACTAACCTATCAAGTCATCGCTCTATATCTCCAATCTCGGTGGCGTATTAATCCATTATTTCGCTCTAAATCCCGATCACGGGGAAATTGTTCGATGAGTCAATCACGCATATGTTTAGAGGCAATGTGCGGAGTTGAAAAGACTCGATCGGAGCGCAAGCGATTACTGTTTACAAGATCCGATATTAAAGCGCGTATGCACGGCGTCGCGGAGAGGCGCTTGACTACTAGTTATGTATAATCTCCATAGTGCATCTATGTGCTCGTTTGAATACACCTTTCATCATTGAAGTATACCACTACGTAGTAGTATTTACTTCAATGCCTTTCATGTACAAAGTCAGTGTTGTGAGTAATATTAGTTGTGAGGCTTATTGTAACCTTTTAATTTCAAGTGCGAAGATTGACCTGCAACGCTTTTGGAGGTCTATACAAAATTATGTTGAAACGCACAGTATGTCACTACAGGCATAACGGAGGCCATTGCTGTATAATGAATAACAAATAACACTTAATACAAATGTTTCTAAGCGATGTGAAGAAACGGTTTAGCTGTAAGAACACGAACTACATTCATTACAATTATTATGATTCATTTAACATAGATGCGTTTTTGACAAATATGTTAACGATTTCAAAGTAGGGGCATCTCTGATGTTTAAAGGTAGATTGTTCTATATTATAGTGCTGGTGCTATCGAGAAGGCACGGTCGACGCCATGTTGCGGATATCTGGTATGGTATAGCTGTAGACATGGTAGATGCGGGGTTAAGGCGCAAAACATAGTCGTACATAGTTGATGAGGATGTTGATGTGGATCGAAGGGACTAGTCTTGAACATGTTGAAGATAAGCTGCATGGGGCAAGGTTCTTGCGTGATTCGTGAGACAGACATAATGGGTGGAATTCACAAAGGAGGTTTGTAGGAGGTTTGTACAAACCATGGTTTTACCATGGTCTACATCTATGGAATGCTGCTCGTATACAAGTAAATTGTAAATTCTTTCTCCATCAGTTTACAAATGGCATTCCATAGATGTAGACCATGGTAAAACCATGGTTTGTACAAACCTACAAACCTCCTTTGTGAATTCCACCTATTGACCTTGCAGCAGATGAGCTGATGGATCAGGAGTCGGTGTATATCATAAGGATCGTGGAACAGGCTGATACTGTTCCGCCTTTTTGGTACGTGTGACTAGCTTTGTATTATGAAGTGTTCTGAATTCGCTGTAAACATGCGTAATGATTACAATTGAAAGGGGCACGTCGTTATGATTGAAAAATTGGCTACACGATTCCCACATTTCTGTATAAGAATTAGTAATTGAAACTTGCACAATTAAAGCAATCCATTACTATCATCCATCTGTCCATGTCCATCCGTTAGACTGGTTTAGGGATGAAATGTATATTGCGCAGGGTAAAGACCGTGCATTTCGTAATTTAACCCCATTATTTGGCAAGCTTTTTGGGGCATAGTTTCCTTTGAGCCCATATTTTTGTAACCGACAATGAACCGATAAAGTTTATCCTATCATTTAACATTGTATTATGACTCGAAAGTAATGTATTTGTTCATTAAGATGATTGCAAGAGATTAGGAAACCCACTTTCATTGTTATGGTGCCGTCATACCGACCTACACTTCTACTACGCTCTCGGACAATAGTTGATCACAAGCACTGGAATAGTTCTGCAAAATGTCTTTTGTTCAATGGGGAATGAATAGGAAGATTATCTCACATGCGTGAAAAGATAACCTTCCATGCATGGACAGATAATACCCCCTGAACAAAAGCTCAGATCGTGGGACCTCCACGCTTCTACTACGCTCGTTTTGGGTGTGTTCAAAAAAATGAATCAAAGTAGATTAACGCGGGATTCGTATTTACATCTAGAGCATGGTTCGAACCCGCAACTCTTTCGTTGCAAGTCACAAGCCCGTACCTCTAGTCTACACCATGTACCAACTGTCAATATTCAATTACACAGTCAGTTCTCTCGTGTCTGCACCGAGAAGAATAATACAATCGCGCTCACGAACTAGTTTCCGTATTTCCGCGAATGAACTTGCGTAAACTTGAACAGCGCCGGTACGTAGTCGGTACGTAGAGTCCTGGATTCAAAATGCTCAATGCGAGTGCCTCTACGTACCGACGAACGATCTATGCAGTGATATTACACAGAATCGAGAGCCTAAGGTAGGTTATTTTCAGGGTCATATTGAAGAGAATATTCATCTCTCGTCACCTTCGAACTTTTATTGCAATTTGATTGTTTAAAAATGTTTATTTTATGATAGAAGAAGTTGGGAAACTTTAAACGCGTTTTTCTCGAAATCTCGTTAGCGCGCAGTATCAAACATTCGCCGGTACGTGATATCACCGACGATTTATGGAAAGAAAGACAAATTCAATGAAGTAAGTCACACACCGTCCTACTTTATTTGCTTGAAAGGCCTGCCGAGGTCTGGGCACGATTCTATTAGCCCATTGTTCAACAGCTGTATTTTGATGCGGGTGTCGCTGAAATTTGCAGTACTGCGTGTGATACTTATGGGCGACGTCACCCGTGATAGATAAAACAACTATTTAGCATGCTTTACGGGAAGATTGTGTGTCAAAGGACAACAAAGTGCTCTGTGAGGCAGTGGAGCATATAGTGACAACTATTCTCCTTAATAAACAAGGATGATTCAACAGAGTCATTTGTAAAAGGCACTATAAAATGTGTTCGTTATTTATCGGACATCGTCTGCTTATAAAAACTCGACCACACACTGACGTCACAGTGTTTCAGCTGGTCTCGGCGGGATTTTTGATGCCATAATGGGCTTACGAATTACCACTATTTAATTGATGATAACTTCTTTATAACAATGTTTTGAAACATTTACTTGTAATATTCGTGTTATGGATTGTGTATGAAATATGGAAATATGAGCTGAATCTAAATTCAAAATCAATAAATAGCCTCTTTAACATCAACAGGCAGGGCGGATTCAGTGAGTGAACAGAAGGATCGTTAATGGGATCTAGTAACTTTTTTGGCATGTGCAAAAAAGGGATAAATGGTTGATAATTGTGTATTGTTGTGATTTGATATGTCCATTAAGTAATGTATGAACATTTCAGTACGTTAAATGGATGTGACATGGCCAAATAATGAGCGAAAATGACAAGTGATATTCACTAACTCATGCACTGACTTTGAACACAGTTATGACTTCCTAGTGGATAATTAAAAATCCGAACACTTCAATCGTAAATATCGTTTTAACAAAAGGAAAATTCGAAACACTGAAACATGTTCCATGCTTATAATTATTGCTTATAAGAATACAACAAAGTATGAGAGAACCAGTAGAGTTCTAAGTAAGTTCTGTGGATCTGGACAACGTTATTAGATCTCTTTAAAGATGTGGCGTACATCTTCGTTGTGACTCCTTTCTTTTTGAAAACAAACGACTGTCTAAGTTACAGTATTTTCGATAAAATGTTGCATTTGCTAGAATGTCTTTGCGCAGTTGTACTTTTCCAGGCTCATTAATTGTCCATAAACGTAATTTGTTTAGACAAGAGCAGAAAGTCGCATGAAGTATTTTGTTTGTCATGTTTTAATTAATGTTGAATTGTCATCGCCATTAGAATAAATCCAGAAAGTTGCCATGTGATGAGATATCGCGTCTGACAGATTAGGCTAGGAGTGACTAGGAGCTAAATGTTGGTATCTACATTGCTTTCTTACATTAAACATGTTTGTATCCGAAGTCCGAAAAGTGACTTAGCGCCGTTTTCTTTCTCAACCGGCATTATGCATATTTGTCTTGCCCTGCATTGGCAATGCTGAGGGTGGGATGGGACGGGAGGCGTTGAAAGTAAGGTGAGCATGAACTTTTCTTCGGGGGGGGGGGGGGGGGGGGGGGTGAGGATTTACCCATTCTGTAAACTAGATATGCTATGCTAATGTGCAGAGATTGATGAACATGTCACTGATTGTCGGTCACTCGAAAGAGAGGCACAAGCGATGAGTTATTGGTGTGTTATTCATACGTCTCCGCTAATATGATTGATAATTTCTGTAAATGATTTATTTTATGCATGCGCATCTTGCTTTTGCCGTTGCATCTACCACCATGCATGTCGAACGGGCACCCTTGGAACATTTACAGCAAGTATAATCAAGTATTTTTCGTATTAATTCTTTATTCACAACGAACCGATATAAGCAGCTATTTTAGAGGAAGGAGGTTACATATAAAGACCCTTCATAACATTGAATCAAGAACAACTAAATTGTTTTCGCTTTAAAGGGATAGTTGAGTTTTGGTACAGAGGGCGCTGCACGAAATAATTTTTTGCAAGCTCATGAAAAACTGAGTGTCAAATTTGAAAGAGCCTACACTTGTAGTGACAGAATCAACTTTATTTGATCAAAATCGGTTCATAGACTGCTGAAATATCCATAAATATAACCATTTGTAATTATTGGGGGGCTCCACAATAATTCAATATTTTTGAA
The DNA here is from genome assembly GCA_037951105.1 of Echinarachnius parma. Classification (NCBI taxonomy): domain Eukaryota; kingdom Metazoa; phylum Echinodermata; class Echinoidea; order Clypeasteroida; family Echinarachniidae; genus Echinarachnius; species Echinarachnius parma. The sequence continues at coordinate 59,917 of JBAMJV010004853.1, read as the reverse complement.
CCAGCCGTTGAACAAAAAATGCTTACACCTTTCAAAAAATGTACAAAAGGTGATTTTAGATAGTTGTTGATGGTATTTCTATTTAATCATTATTTTAACAAAACATCACATGCACAATCCTTCATTAAAAATGATTGAAACAAAAGTTTTTAGAGAGCGCCCTCTTGAGTTTTAACGGCTCTTTTTGAATGATAACATTTTACTTAGTCGTTTGTAATTTTTGTTTATACCTTTCGTGCATGGTGGAGTTATAACTATTAGTTTGTAATGTAATGGTGCAGTTTTTGGTTATTAAAATTCAGTTTGACCAAAACTGTACTCTCTATACCAAAACTCAACTATCACTTTAATAACATTCGCCAAGGAATTCTAAAGAAGTAAACTAACACAATATGAATGATAAATTATATAGGCGGCTTGTACATTTATCCGCCAATGACTAAATCTATGGTTTGCTGAAAACACCGCAACATTGAAGAAAGAACATCATTTCGATCGAATAACCAACCGATCAATCGGACCAGATCAAAAGTAATCTATCTATATATTTATCTATCAGGGCCATATTATTTTCATCCACACGTTGGACAAAGCCCTCCTCTTGATATTTTCATTCTCTTCTATCTCCAGCTATCCTGGGCCATGTGGCCGATCGAAGGGAATAAACACCCAAAATAATAATTTGATATTCATTCCTGTGTTATTATATCCACTTTCCAGCAACCATAGACTGAAGTATGCATCTTAAAACAAATATTTGTATTGACACCTTACTATCGTATAACTAGCATGACTATTGTGAACAAACATATAGGGTGGAATTCACAAAGGAGGTTTGTACAAACCATGATTTTGGTCTACATCTATGGAATGCTGCTCGTATACAAGTAAATTGTAAATCAACATTGTTAACAAGGAGTTTGCATTCTTTCTACATCAGTTTACAAATGGCATTCCATAGATGTAAACCATGGTCAAACCATGGTTTGTACAAACCTCCTACAAACCTCCTTTGTGAATTCCACCCATAAAGGTCTGCAGAAACACGGACTGGTTCTATTGTTATAGGAGCTTCAGCCCTCCTAGGTTCGTCGACAACAGAACATAGCCCTTTTCTGTAAACACATGAACACATAATTTAGTATGATGATTTTTCAAATTATGATAACATTTCTCTGGAAACCTGAGGAACTTGATAGGAACTTGAGCCCCTAGGTTCGTCGACAACAGAACATAGTCCTTTTCTGTAAACACATGAACACATAATCTAGTATAAATGATGATTATGATTTTTCAAATGAACATTTCTCTGGACAGTTTGGTGGGACGGGCTTTATTTTCTCTCGTATATTGTTTGGGTGTTGGCTCCCATGTTAACAGAATACAAGGTTTGACACATTTCCCTCAGCATTGTGTTAGTTCTCATTCCTTTTTATAACGTTTGTATATGAATACCTGATTACCAACATTAGGAATATGAACCGTCTAGAATGCTCCCAAATACAGTGCACATACAGCGCTCTTTAAAATTACTGGATGCGCTCCCTTCCCGATACTAAGTGAACCGAGGTAATTAATGTATTTGTAAAACCCTTATCAAGTTAAGATGATCATCATTCAAATCAAACGTTATATACACCATGCGGAGCACGATTGTCACAATGTTGATAACTTATATATTGGATTGCAGAGAAATCAAGTGCCACCACATGCATTGGGTTCTCCCACTTGTTAGTTCCCACGTACCGAATTTACATGCACTTAAGCTGACGTGATTGGACTGCTTAAAGGGATCAGTATAAACATTGTCCAAATCGATAACCCTTTTAGAACTCTTATGATTCTCCCATACCTTGTTGTATTTGTATTAACGAAAGGAGCATGGTACAGTTTTTGGTTTGTTTAATTTCTCTTTCGTTAAAGAGATATTTACGATTGAAGTGTTCGGATTTTTAAACTATCTACTGGATAGTAATAACAGTGTACACAGTCAGTGCAATGAGTTAGCGAATATTACTTTGCAATTTCGCTCATTACGCGGACATAAAACATCAATTTAATGTGAAACTGTCACACATTACTCAGTGGACGTATCAGATCACCAAAATGTGCAGTTTATCAACCATTCAGCACTTTTTGCACATGTCAACAAAAATACTAGATCCCTTTAAACCACTCATGTAAAGAACTTCATCATGTTTATCACGTATGCCGGTCCAGCACTGCAGTCAACGTGTCAACAGAGGTTAAAATTAGAGCAAACACTGCGTAGGGGTACGATTGAGTGCCGCTATTTCTCCAAGTTGGAGCCAGCTTTGAAATTAAAAACGAAACAAACAATGGCACTGCATGAATGCATATTTACCCCACTTCCCGAAACATACAAAAGCAGCTCCCCCCATTTCGTGACGGAACTGTCTGAATAAGCTTCTTGCGTCGGAGTGGTACCCATAAGGGAAATGAAGGGCCAGAATATTCCATTACAAGTTCTTCATATAAGCAAATTACATTTTTAATTAAAACTTTCATGTCGATGAATTTTGTTGGAAAAAACTACGAAATCCACCCCGCCCACAAATATAATCATATATTGTAGAATCCTTCCGGGAAATTATAGCATGGTTGAATACTACGTTTGGTGATCGCAAATAGCACACGCAATATATTTGGTTCTAGAGCGTCGGTCATTATTGAATATTTCTGACCCTTTCTTTATAAGTCTCTCTACGTGTTCGCCAGTTAAGGAAACAGTATATTCAATCCAAGTGAAAGTAACTAAGCATTTTTAGAAAGAGAAAAATAAGAATTAGGTGTTTTTTTTTGTTAGCAAATGCCTTATGTGAGTTATAAAGTAAAGTATCTTGGTAAATCGCAGGTAAATGTTAAGCAGTATAATTAGAAAATAAAACACATTTATATACATTTATTTGCTTATCCTCCTCCAACCTGTCAAGGATGTGTATGCCTTGGGTGGGGGCAAGTTATATCGGATGTTGTTAGAGTCCAGTTAGAACTGGGTCGGTGTACCATGGACTGGGTTCTTTAAAAGCTCAAAACTCCTGTCCGAAGAACAACCTTATTGCTGACTTGTTCACGGCTTAATCATGTTAATAAAGGAGTCGGATGAGAGTGAGAAGGGCGTTAAATCACATTTTTATGAAATTAGTATAAGGCCCGGCGCAGACAGAGCCGACTCGACCCGATCCGACTGGTTTTCACTCAGGCTAGAGTCAGTTTCGCTCAGTCGGAGCCGACTCAACATGTCAAAAAAAAACTAAAATAGAAAAAAACTACGTTACAAATATCCGATATCTAACGCTGATGTGGACATACCGTCACGAATAACATTATGGCCTGCAAATGATTTTCAGGTGTTCATTGAGAAAGGGAAATGGAAAAGCAGGATAAAATGGATGTTTAAAAAGTATACTCATTCCGAAGATCATGTGGTGGAGGGGGTGGGGGTGTAGAAATAATGGAGTATTAACAAATACCCATGAGTAAAGGGGACCACAACCAAAGCTTTTTGTTTTAAATATCATTTTGTTTTGCCCATGGAAAGGTGGGGGTGGTGGCATAATGAGCTTCCTCAAGGGTACTTATTTAGTTTGCTGCCCCCTGCACATAATGGGGCCGATTGTGCCCTCGATTTTGAAAAACTGTTTATTTTTTTTTTAAATATATTTTTTGAGTAACAGGATGTCTTCAAAGCTCCTACATCTCGGCGTATAACGTATGGAGGTTTCACGGACTAATTCCCTTCGAGTAAGACTAATCGCAGTCACGTTCTTGGATTTCCGGGAGAATATCCCACAAATCCTTTCATTGCTTCGTTCATCACAATAATAATCCACCTTTGTAAATAAAAAAAATAAAATCTGAATTGTGAAAGAATACAAGTAACATGCTAAATAAAAGTATCTACTCTTAATGGTCATTGCTTGTTACTTGTTATTAGTGTCCGTATTTATCAATATGTTTATTAAACATAGGTGAAACAGCTATTTAAAAGCAAACTAGTGTCTTACATTTAATTGCATTAAAGAATATGCATATTTGTCGCGTGTGTGAACATTAATTCCATTATTTTATTTTAGTAATTAAATGTACCTTTAAAGCTTTCGCGCGAAGGGAAATGCACACTGGCTCAGTGTTATGAAGTACGCATAAATTAGCCTAGTTACAAATGCCGAACCACGGTGTGGCATTTTGAACAGCGCCCTCTACATTCCCACGCATGACAACCTTTAAACATGTTTACAAAAAGAAGGAGTCGATCCCCAGTGGTGATGACACAATCAACGTTTCTGCCAGCTGATTTAACGAGATAATTATATCAAGGTGTTGCGTACCCAGGAATGCATGACTGGTCTAGCCCACGCCGAAGGAGAGGCGGGGTGGGGGGGGGGGGGGGGGCGGAGTGGGGTATGGGATGGGGTGGGTAAGGGGCAATCCCTTAAACCACCATGCCCACGCCAATAAAATTGGCATCGACTTCCGTCGTAAAAAATATAACAACAAACCAAAAAACATTTGATTGTTGTTGTCATTTATCCAAATAACATGATTTTTCAAACGAAATTAGTTAAAGAATAAGCATCCTTTGAATGATTAGTCGATCATTGACAAAGGCGATGAAAGGGCAAATCAGTAGATTTCCGGTGTTAAGCTATTCTAGCGCACTATCATCGGGGGATTAACCAGCCTGCCCCCTATAGCTCCGCCACCAGATTCGATTCTAATGTTCTAATTGCTGGCTTTATGAATGTGAAGTGAGTGATCACGTTTCCTTTCGCGCGGGATCTTGGCATTATCACACGTCTTCATTAAATCGGACAGCGTCCCTTGTGTTTTACCTTCATCTTCGGAACGAACGAGACATGCATGCGCATACTATGCAAAGTAAAAAGGACGATGTTGAGATACGGGAGAGATGGATATTGAAATAATAATACCTAAGAAGTTATTAACTTTAATAAGTAAGGAAAGTCGTGCAGATGGCAGAGATATAGAGATTAGATGGCTATAATAGTTAGGTTAAGGGAAGTGAAAACAAATTTGAATAAGAAAGTAAGATGGACAAGAAAGTGTGGAGCGTCACCATAGGACATGTAGGATGGAGCGACAGAGAGAAGCAGATGAATAGGGAGAGGAAGAGAGAGAAATAAAGATAGATAGATGTATAGTCAGAAAAAAATTAAAAGAAAACACCGTAAGAAAACATAGTACTAGATAGATAGTACTAGATAGATTTTGAACTAGATAGATGTATAGATACATACATACATATATAGATACATAGATACATACATACATAGATAGATACATACATAGATAGATACATAGATACATAGATAGATACATAGATACATAGATACATAGATAGATAGATAGATAGATAGATATATACATAGATACATACATACATACATACATACATACATAGATAGATAGATAGATACCTAGATAGGTGGAAACATAGATACATACATACATACATAGATACATACATACATAGTACTAGATAGATAGTACTAGATAGATTTTGAACTAGATAGATGTATAGATACATATATACGGATAAGGCGATATATAATTATAGAAATATATAGATAGATAGATAAATAGATTGATTGATAGATAGACATAGAGAGATACATGTAGTTAGATATAATATAGATAGGTAGATAGCTAAATATTTAGTTATATATAGATGGAGAGATAGATGGACAGATAGAAAGAATAAAGCGCTGGAGGGGAATGAAACAAAAACATAATATTTATAGGCTTTTGAGTTTTGAAGCAAAGCCCAGGAATTGAACGTGTATCTGGTTGCGGGATTATGCTTATTTTGCCAGAAGACACTAATGTGCTAATATATAATACAACGCACATCATTGCCATAACCACATCATGTTTAACACTAGTAAGGATATATGGCACCGGGGCGGTTAATAACAATGATTATGTAACTGTAACTTTGGACAACAAGCTTCCTCAGTCATTTGAAAAAAAGGCGCCAATGGCATAATATCCACACTGCCGAGTGAGTCGTCCGTTGAATCCAGTGTCGGTTCAACTTTCAACACGTTCAATGTGGCTTTATAGTTGGCTAGAAGGAAAATCGTGATATTTTCTTGATTTCAGTCAATCACAGAGGAAGGCGACATGTGTACACCATTTACCCTATCTATGGTTTTAACCCCTTCCCAAATGGAACCTGTTGGGCCATGGACACATGGTCACGACAAGTGCCGATTTCCACTTTTGCCAATGTGCAAAACGTGCCGATTGACAAATTATGGAAACTAGAAGTAAAGCACTTGTTCCATGCTGCCGACCGCTATTCATATTCAAACCTGCACACGGTTTTCTTTAGACAAATGACACTGATAAATATTCAATAATAAACTAAAAATTGCTAGTTTTTCTCGGTAAAATCAACACACATAATATAATGTGCTTACATTTGCGTGGTTGGTTCACCAAGGGAAGAGGTGGAGTCATCACAGTGATATTTTTCTTAAATCATTTTATTTCCAAAACTTTAAAACATTGAATTCAAAGTAACATACAATTTGATAGAACATCATGTAATAATTCAAATAAATAACAACAAAATGGAAAGTACAATGCATATACAGAGTGAGTCAGAAAAAATGTCCCATCTTTTAAAAGTTGTCTTGTTTGAAGTATGAACATTTAATCATGGGTTTTATGATATGTCTTGGTAGAGCTATCCTCCACGCATATTTCGGTACCCTTCTCATTTGAATCTCTGCACGCATGACTGAACGCAAGACAATCTTTACAAGACTGCAAAAACTCACTTGCGCCAAGTGGATGGATGAGGAATAAACAGTGTTTTGAACAAAGACAGTCAGACAGACAGAAACACACAAACACACACACACCCACACACACACACGCACAGTACAAAATGTTGCATAATGCAGTGTTAACATTTCCCCTTTTCTGATTAAGCATTAATTTTGAACAAGATCGCTGAATGTTTAAGTGGCAATTCCCTGACAATCTTTTCCATAACACATTCACTACCACCACCACCATCATCATCAAGTGCACATAAATCCAATTTGCTATCTCAATACGTAGGTACAATCTCATTTATATATTTTGTTGGTTTACAATGGCAATTTACAATGGATATCTGTGATCCTGTTGTACTTGCCACCAAAGGGCTTGCCTGATTTGACAGCAGTTAATTATGTTGAGCCCTGTTTGAGTAGGACAAGTACTGGAATTATGGTTTGTCCTCAGTTCACCCCGAAACAGAGATAATTTTTGGTCACCGAGTATGCAAGAACTCAGATTGGAACATACGTTTTGCAAGGGTTATGCCACCGTTATCCCAATGTTCGGTGTCCCGAGAGTAAAAGTTATAAATTATTTCGCAATTTGTTTTATTCCTCACCCAGCAAATTGGCGCAAGTGTGATTTTGCAGTCTTGTAAAGATTGTCTGATGTTCAGTCATGCGTGCAGAGATTCAAATGAAAAGGGTACCAAAATATGCTGGGAGGATTACTCTACCAAGACATAGCATAAAACCCATGATTAAATGTTCAATTCAAACAAGACAACTTTTTTAAAGATGGGACATTTTTTCAGACTCACTCTGTAGTAGGTAAAGTTATATTAAATATAAACGTATGAAATACGGACAAACTGAATGCCTGCGAAGTCCGGAAAGCTTGAAAACGAGGCTCATCCTATCCCAGGAGATTATGCTGTTAACTAAAAAGCCATTTGTGGTTATTTGGTCAGTTGGATTATTGCATTATCGCTGATAAATGGATGAACGGATGTCATCGTCTTCTCGCGTTTGTGTTGTTATACATTTTCACGAGGTAACGCAATACTTGCTTTGGGCCTGTTCTTTACCACTTCTTCCCTATAAATAAGGCTTCCTTAGTAACCTTGTTGGCATGTGCAGAAAGTTGTGCAGAAATGGTTGTTAAAGTGTGTAGTTTTGTTATTTGCTGTCCTCTGAGTATTGTGTAGAAATTTCAAGTTAAATGGATGTTATATGGCCGAGTATAATGAGCGAAAATACAAACAGATATTCACGATTTTAACTCATTGCACGGATTTTCTACACGGTTGTGACTATCCAGTGGATAGTTAAAATTCAGAACACTCCAGTCGTACATATCTTTGTAACGAAAAGGAAATTGTAAAATCCGACACATGTCCCATACTTCTATCGGTAATACGAATACAACACGGTATGAGGGAACCACTAGATATTTAATAAAGTTGTGTGGATTTGGACAATGTTAATAATGTAGATCCTTGTTATTATTCAAACATAATTTACTAATTTACTTGTGCCTGTTGTGTATGTGCGGGTCAGAGTATGCACTAATATAAAGTCCTCTCTACATTGTCCGGTACGCGTGCCCTGTGGGTTGTTGTTTAAACAAGAAATTAACGTGCGTAAACAATGTTATAATTTAACTCGTAAACAACGGGCGGGTTTTCAGAACATCGCAATAAAATGAATGATATCAATGACTGCCACAGATATCGAGTAGTGCCCGGTGATATTTCGTCATTAAATAATAATTACCGGATTCGCATTAATTTTGGTTCGTGTTTATTAGACTTGGCGCTAATCCAAATGGTAAGCGTCTGTTTGACTATAGAAAGGATATACTATTGATCAACTAGGAGTGTATTTCAACTTGATTGTTGACATTCAAATTTACTTACAATCATGTCTCACCATGTTTGATTGTCACTGCCAAACGGATAATACTCTGAGCATAATACGGTCCAACTGACTTTGATTCGTGAGTATGTTAATGGGCCGTATGCATAAAAACAAGCAATTGCTTGTGCTAGCCTTTTGCTTGAATCGGTATGCATAAAAACAAGCAATTGCTTGCAAGCAAAAGCATTTGCTTACAAGCACAAGCAATTGCTTACTGCTCGTAAGCAAATGCTTACCAAACAAGCAATTGCTTAAAACCGTATGCATAAAACGAACCTTTTACTTGTCTTGATAAGCAATTGCTTGCGTTTTTTCAAGCACATCCAGACCAGCTTGAGCTCTTGCTTACTCAGGGCATTCGCGTTTAAGGATCAATTTTTCGTACCGTTTCAGGATGATTTCAAGCTCCATATTCCAGAGGTTATGTTGTGATCAAATTCCTGTTATTTTAGACTTTTTACGGCAATTTTTGTCCATCGATCTGCACAGAAACCCTCCTGATGCTCCGCGCTGTTTCCCCCCTATTTGCGTAATAAAAAATACTGCTGCCAGGTCAGGCACGAAGCGTTGTTTCCCTGCAGTGCGATGTTCGCACAACCGTAACGATCCTTTGTCCAACACGTAAGCAATTGCTTGGCAGTGCAAGCAAAAGGTTTGAGCACAAGCAAAGGCTTGTGCATACGAATTTAAGCAATTGCTTGAACTTGATCTTTTGCTTGACAAGCTCTTGCTTGTGCTTAAAGCATTTGCTTATAAGCAATTGCTTGTTTTTATGCATACGGCCCAGTGTCTCTGAAATTTGTTTAAGCTTTACTTTAATAGTTGCATTTCACAATTCGTATAGCTTCTCAAATACAAAAGTAGAACGATGACCATTGTGTGCCCTTCTTTTAAAATGTTCCAAGATTCGATTCTTGAATGTGCCCCTTTAAAAAGTGATTTTAACAAACATACTATATATACATGTTCCGTGCAAGTGAATGGTAACAAGTAATCTTGCAAACTACATAATTATTGTTGTCTATTTCTGTGTGTACCTAACTTTGCCAGCACATTAACTCGTATCACTACCCAAACTTGGATTCTGAAATATTGTTTACATCCGTGAACCATTAGGTTATTAAGACACTTCATCGGACTTTTATTTTACATTGTCGCATGTACCCTAAATCTTTGCTGGAA
>JBAMJV010004853.1:0-45000 GCA_037951105.1 Echinarachnius parma | reverse complement strand
TCATCTGCGATAAGAGATGAACAAGAACGTCGTTAACATAAAACCCCACGTATTTAATCCATGTGAATTTCATAATTATAATGATTCTGAACGTTCGGCCTAACAGTAGACTTTAATTTGGATCTGATAATTTGTATGATACATTTGCTCTTACGATGTGAATCTTAAGACCGATAATGGGGGAGCGTTTTCAAGATCATCATCATTATGGGACTTTACCACACTTACTTTTAAATACATGTACCAATAACATTCGTATACAATCATCATAGTTGAACACCAGGGGTTGTTTCACCAAGATTCTTAGTCGAACTCAACTCTAAGTTGGGCCTAACAACTATTGAGAGCTGTTATTTTTTTTTTATCAAGTTGTTGATTCATGTTCTTTTGAAAAGGCAAACTGTTTTATAAAATCAGTTATAATTGTTATTATCAAGGAGCCTTGAAATAGTTGTTGTTTTTGTTGGGAAGTTTAAAATACTTGTATTTTTTATTTTTTATTTTTTATTTGAATGTTTTATTACAAGGCTACGAATGGGTTTATTCCATGATAGTTAGGTCCAATTTAGAGTTAAGTTTAGCTTAGAATCTTTGTGAAATCCCTTTGGGAAATGACATTCGGAGTGGATCAAAACAAAATTGTTTCCGACGGTAGTGCTCCTTTGCATCGTGGTTTTTGTGGCTTAAAACATTTAAAAGGAAATCTATATACAGCATTATACGGACGAGATTTTAGTTTCCAGGGACAATGCCATAAAACAAGGATTAAAAACCGGGATTTATTGCATTATTTCTTAAACTGGCTCGATGAAATGTCGATTTTCTTGAGTAGCGGTCACCTTTTTCGAGACGGAAGTTCCCGGTGCATCACCACCTGTTCAGTATATAGTCAGATATTGCGGGATGTTTAAAACATTCACCACTTTTCCCACTGGATGTGCTACTCAGAAATCTAAGTAGTCGAGTCGGGCAGATAAGTGGAGTTAAAATGAAGCCTGCGTGCCTCTCAACCACTTTCAAGTTCAGAAAGGACTTGCGGCAGAGGACATTCGGATATATCAATTAACCCATTCCCAGCGAGAGACCGAATTCCCAATAGACTCAGTCTGTATATAGCCCACCAGGTTCACATAGGCGAGGGTTTTAAGACGTCATTTATATCGATGGTGGATAAACCTTGTCAATGAATGCGCATTATGTCTATGAGAGATGCATTTAAAGTGCTGATATTTAATTTGTACCTAAACACTTTGCTGAAGGTGTTTAAATATAAACCCCATAAACAAATATTGAGCAGAAAAGACATCGGGAAACTATTATCAACCACATTAATATGATATCTTGTAATTTTGTAACATCAGAACGGTGGAACTAATGTATTTTTATTTGTCACTTGTTTGTATCAAATACCAAGATAATCATGTGACATAACAAATCATATTCAATTTACCAAACCTACATCTGTTGTGTTAGTGTTTCTAGACACCGTATACATGGTATACAAATGTTTGTTTAAATAAATGTTGGTATTACGACGTGAATGTTCATATCATTTAAACAGTATTTTCAAATTGTATACCGCTTTCTCTCACAATAACCAATAATAAATCAAACTGTGCAGTTAATATGTGTTTGAAGTAGACCAAATAAAGAACCTTAATTTGTATCCTAACCATAAATGATAGATTGAATCGATTTGAATTGCACAGGTTTAATTAAAACAAAGAAACAAAAACGTATTGCAGCCTATTACTAAATTGTACATGCTTACAATATTATAGCCAACACACAGAATAAAAAAATGGAAATGTTTACAATTTCATATGTGTTTATAAAATGAATGAATTAATGTAAGCATCATCATGTCGTGATAAATATATGAACTATATTATAAGTATGCATAACGTACAGCTCCTACTAACCTTACATTATGCATATGAATCTCCCTAACCAATGGAAGTTTTGTTTGTATATTACAAGTATTTGCGACGCTAAATGTGATGTTATTATGATGCCACACGTATGTATATTGTAATTCTATAGATCTGACGAGTATAACTATATCTCTGACATTGTGTACCTTGTACCACATGCATGACATTAGGGGTTCCGTTGCAGAAAGAGATACAATCGATTGTAGACATTTTGCGCGTTTCAACCAATCAGATTCGCGCATTTAGAACACGTGATCTGTCATTATCTGATCTGACATGATCTGAACACAATCGATTGTACCCCTTTCTGCAATGGGGCCAAAGTATTATGACTTAAATTACATGAACCTTCCTTTATTTTCTATGGCAGGCTAACACACGTTTCGTCTTCGAGAATCTCACCTATGGGTACCAGTATGAATTTCGGGTGAGATATCACATCACATTTATTTGTTTGTTTGTTTGTATTGTGCGACCTTCTATGTTTTCTTGTAATGGTTTGTGCTCGTAATTTCACCTGTATATTATATATGGTATAATAGTATGTATACATCAATTTGAAATTTATCCTCAATTTAATTGGCAGTTAACCTCATTTCCTATAGACCACTCCGGTTTCAAGTCTAGCGTCTGCCATAACTGGGGGGCTTCAAGCATGTCTAGCATGCTGAACAAAGGGCTCTTAGAACCACACTGATTGTTAAGGAAACAATAATACACCTTACATGTTGTATAACGGTTAAAACCGGTTCAAATGATCTTTTGTTGTACTCTTGGAAGCCCCCAGTTATGGCCGACGTAATAGTATTACATAGACTTGAAACCGGATTGGTCTGTACTGATGGACACTGTGTAGGCACTGTCTAGTATAGGGAACATTTTAAAGCAATGATTCACATTCTTGACATTTATTAAATTTCTTACCTGATGATTATTCGGGATTGTAGAAATGATATTTAACCATTATAAATTATGTTATGGTTTCATTGGATTCACAATTATGGTTTTAACATAAACATTGCTACATATTTGTAAGTATGGCATAGTGTTTTACAAACTTCACGTTTCTAGTTAATACGTCACAAATATTGCTATACAACATCGTCTGGAAGATAGTAATACTAAGCGGGAATAGCGCTATATAAATAACCGTTATTATTATTAGGATGCGAGTGTATACAATTACCATATAATTATAAATGTTCCCTCATACATTGTATTTTCAGATAAGAACGGCAAACTTTAGTACAAGAAAGACCTCAACACAAAAACAATCGAAGATGATCTATACACCAGGTAAATATGATCACCATACAGTGTTACATCGATCGATTATTAAAAAAACTACTTCTTGTTATCATGATAATTGTATTTTGGTGGCAACTTTTCTTTGAAAATACACAATTAGATGACCTTACGAATCCAATTGAATTGAATATTTCAAGATTGCTTGCCCAAAAAATGACGTGTATGCATGTAAAATATATTATTTCATAATAATGATCTTTTGACTCAAAAGGTACGATTTAATCATGTTATTATAAATCGTCGGATGGGAGTGAAAAGGGCGTTAAGTCGAATTTGGCTTGCAGGTCATAGCCTCCCCTGAAATTTACCAGTTATTCCCTTGACTACGGAAACCAGGTGGGTTGTGTACAAAGTCTATGGAGATTTCAGAACCTTGAAGGGAACAGGAGTATACCTGTGTCTAATTTTCGGAATATTCATAACATTTTAAAGAGAGCTGCTTTTGGTTTCTATATTATATAGCTTTAGATCTCTAAACATGACTATCTCATAAGTATAAAATGAATCAGAGTCAGAACATTTGACTTTAGCGCCCTTCCCTTTCTCACGTACCGACGACATTATTCTCGACGGGATTTTCGCAAACTCAGTTATTGAATATATTAAATCAATCTTGTTATTAAGTGTCAGTTTGTTTGTTTCGCTAGATTGTTATAAATAAATATTGTTATTAAGTGTGATTTTGCTTGTTTCGCTAGATTGTTATGAGGCGACGGGAGACGCATTTTTCTGCATCAGACAACGTGAGTATTGACACTAATTGTGAATGCCTTTATTGCGAAACTGACACGATAACTGATTCGAATTTTTTTTATTTTTTAAAATTTGAAATATTGGAACTGATTCCGCCCAAAAACATATACAAATAATAATAACATAAACATATTTATAAGTATGATATAGGGTTAAAAGAACAGGTGATAAGTTAAGAACTGTTTCTGCGTTTCAATATACACAAGGGAGAATAATCACGACGGTATTTACATACCTTATCCTCAGTGGCGTAGCGTGGTCTGTCTGATGGGGGCGGGGGGGGGGGGGGGGGCACGCACAATTATTGGGGACACACCTTATGTATTTCTTATTTTTTTCCTTCAAACTATTGGGGTAGGGGCACGTGCCCCCCGTCGCTACGCCACTGCTTATCCTTCTTTCCTTAGGCGTGTTTGGAATATATGCGAATATTTTTGACACGAGGAGGTATACACAGGTATTTGGCGAAGCTTTTAGCTGTATGACTTTTATTCATGTTTAAAGTTCTATACACTTGATTGTCAACACAATCATAAATCATGAGTTGAATCCGGTAAATCTGAAACGAATTAGGGAGGTAGATTACCGGTATGGATAGATCGATTTTGTTCACCCCTTCTGCATGTTCTGCAAGCGATCTAGTAACTTTAATGACAAGTGCAAAAAATGTTTTAAAGAGCTTTTAGCTGTATGACTTTTATTCATTTGTAAAGATCTATAAATTTTATTGTCAAGACAATCATAAATCATGAGTTGAATCCGGTAAATATGAAACAAATTAGGGAGGTAGATTGCCGGTATGGTAGATCGATTTTGTTCATCCTTCTACAAGCTTAAAATTAATGGATCTAGTAACTTTGTTGACAAGTGCAAAAAGTGATGCGATTTGCACATTTAAGGCACATTACATTTTAAGGGATACAGGAACTACATTTGTCCAAGTCCAGAGAACTCTAGAGTTTATTTTATTTCCAGTTGTTTCCTCTCACAAATCGAAATTCATTATATTTGTTTTCAAATGTCTACTGTGTTATTAATGTATTTATGATTTAATTTGAAAATAATATAAGTTTAACTTTGTACAAACCTATCACAATGAATCAACATTCGCTTATTATACTTGGCCATACGATATTCATTCATTCCCCATATTACGCGGTGCTGTCCAAATATGGAATTTTCTCCCTGACCATGTTGTTCAACAACATTACAAACGTTGGTCTCTAATAATTCAAAGGCCGAGAACATGAACACCCTCCTCTATTAAGATTACATTTGTTGTATTATTTATCAAACATTTATTTAGTTTGAGCTGTTTTGAACCAATTGATTGGCCCAATTAATAGCTCTTAAAATGTTCTTTTGAGCTATTTTCACTATGATAATCGTATTTTACATACATAAAACCAAACAAACATGCCCCTTATCAACTTTTTTGTTAATTATTGCACGTGACGCATATTTTTTGTATCCCTTTAATACTCGTCGTTTCCCGTCATAGTTATAAGGTAGATTACCAGATAAATCTACATTGTCCATAAAGTTCTCGCTTCTAAACCGACGCTGAAGATTTCCTACACATCTTCTCAGTCTTCAGAATAAATACCAATACGCACGTGGATTCTGAAGATTATATTTGTTTTTAATACAGCTCATACATGTCCTTAAAATGATCCATTAACTTTCTTGTCAAATTCAACCAACATCACTTGGAGCTTTCACATTTCTCTTGCACCTTGTTGTTTGGCATATTGTAACATAACATGCAATTGGTTAATTTTTTTTCAAATGCCTCCCTAACTATGAATATATTTCAGATTGAATTGAAAAAACGTTCCGGAACGCTTTTCGATTGTAGTCAAAATCAATGTGCAGTATATAGGTGAGATAATCTGACGTCAGTTCTCACCCTTTTCACCATGCAGGTGAACAATGTTCCTCTATATAAACTCGCACATCGACACTCGCACTGGCCCGCTGGCCCGGGGCCAGTGTAATTGCACTTCGGCCCAGCAAAAATGTATTAAAGTCATATTTTGGTGGCGCCAACGGGCAAGCAGATTTTCAACCCGACATTGACAAAATCAGATAAATCTTGTTTTCTTCCATGTCATGCTTCATTTATGATCACATGTTTGATCAGAAAAGAGTGATATTTTGAATATTAAAAAGTTTACTCATGATATACACTTTTCGGGCCAGTAACTGTTTCTTTCAGGCCACCAGAAAAGGGGAAACAATTATTTCACTGGCCCGACCGGGCCACTGACAAAAAGTGTAAGTGTGGAACCCTGACATAGGTATATGAATCTCATTTATCACTTTCGAAAAAAAACCTCTAGAGGTTAATGGATCACTTTAACACATTTTTTGATATTTACTTGTTTATCTATTATGCAGCTGTCCAGATTGCCAGCAAACCACGTGACCTCGTGATCGACTGCTCCGATATCGACTCGGATAATAATATAACTCGTGTATCAGTGAGCTGGCTGGCGCCTTTACAAGTCAATGGCAACCTTACCAAGTTCCTGATCCACCTCTTCAGTAATGCCAGGCGGAACCCCAAAGTAATACTGCCTCATACGAAGGTTGACCAGGTAAGCCAATGTCCTAATGTCGTTTGCATCGTTTGAACATGTTGAAGAATAAGAGACAAGCGTAGAATATGGCTATGTTCTGTTTCTGTATTAACTTGTTTCCCTTGGCTGGCGCCTTAACAAGTCAATGGCAACATCACCAAGTTCCTCAATCACCTTTAGAGCAACGCCAGGTGGACTCCTCATGCGAGGGCTGGTCAGGTAAACCAATGTCGTTTGCATCCTTTGAAGAGCAAAAGTCTGTATTAATGTTTCCCTTGGCTGGCGCCTTTACAAGTCAATGACAACCTTAACACGTTCCTCAATCCCCTCTAGAGCAATACTAGGCGAAACCCCAAAGTTATGCTTCCGCACACAACATTTTACAGGTTAAGGCACTGTTTTTTGCGTGGTTTAATGAGTAAAACACTGGCAGAGAACATGAATGTGTTCGTATTTCTGTATTAACCCATTGGCTACGGAAAGCTGGTGGGGACTTGTACTAACACTACAGTGGATTGCACAATCTAGTAAGGAATAGTTGAACATTAATTACGCCGGTGCAGATCAGTGGCAACTTCACCAGGTTCCTGATACACCATGATTATCTTGAGTGATAGGAGATGGAACCTATAATTGCCTTGCTTACAATCTATCCCCCTATCTTTGTAATATTTTTCTTTTCTTTTAATTTCTTGTTTGTACTGTATAATGTATTATTTTTATGTATTTCTGTATTCTTTTGTTCACAGCCCTGTTGAAAAACATCTTTTTGCTGAAAGCGGGCATTTTACCATTGCATATGCCGTGATTAAATAACAGACAAACATATGAAAGTTGATTAGGTAATCAAGCACTGAGAAATGAATGATAATACATAGGTATAAAATGTCGGCACACAGGGAAATTTAGCCCTAAATATCTCGAACGCTTTATGGTGAACTCACCAGTTTAATAATGTGACTGTGGAGAGATATTACGATGAAATCCAAATTAGTAACTGCTCCATTCCGTTTTATACCCTACTGTATATAGATGAGTACAACATGACATTATACGGACAAAATAGTAATTATACATCCATTAAATACACACACACACACACACACACACACACACACACACACACACACACACACACACACACACACACACACACACACACACACACACACACACACACACACACACACACACACACACACACACACAAACGTGTTTTTTTTGCAATTTTCTTGCATGTTACAATTCATGCAATTGATGTCCAACCGTAACTTACCTGGAATATTCCATTTTTGATATATATTTACCTGTCCACCTTTCTTTCTCCTTCGTTTTACCTCTGTTTTTATAAAGGATACTTGGAACCAGAGTCTATCGTACCGTTTCAATACGACCGTCCTTGATTTAGAAGTTGGTCGTGTCTACAATATCAACGTAAGTAAATATTGCAACTCTTATTTGTTTCAAATGGTCGTATGTGTAAGATGTTAAGTTATACTGTATGTGGTTTCATGTATTTTTTGTTTTATAAATTGGTTTCTCTTCACAACATTGTAAACATGACAACACTAATATGTTTACCTTTTTTAAATACTGAGTCTTTTATTTGTCACAATTATTAAACAAAAAGATTGGAATATGAAGAAAAAATATTACAAAAAATAAGTCGCCAATGACAGTAAGTTTTTCACGGGAAACTTAACTCTTGTAACTCTTTTGACATGTGCAAAAACTGACGAAAAGGAGATAAAATGTTAATGTATGTGATCTGATATGTCCATTGAGTGATGGGTGAACATTTCATGGTAAATGGATGTCATAATGACCGAGTAATGAGCGTAAGTGCAAAGTAATATTCGCTTATTGCACTGACTTTTTACACAGTTGAAAGTCTTCCCTATAGAGTCTTTCAAATCCGAACACTTCAATCATACATATCTTTATAACGAAATATACATTTGGAAAACCAAAACCTGTTCCAGGTTTCTATTTGTAATTCGTGTATAGCAAGATATGTGAGAAGTATTTTTGTTGTGGATTTTGACAATGTTACTAGATCCCTTGAAGCTTCATAAGATGCATAAATCAACCTATTTGGTTGTTTCCTCAGGTGATTCCACAGGTTGATGGCAAAAGTGGACATTATTTTTCGTCGGTTCTCCTTAACAACGAAACTTTAGGTAATTATGAAATTAATATTATTGTATACTAGTTTTTCCTATTGTATAATACGGCAATAATAACAAAAAAATACAATTTCAGTTTGATTATTAACAGTTATTAATTTCTACATTATGAACATAACATTTAATTTGTTAACCATAATAGTCCGTGGGCCAGAGGGGTCTACCGGTGACCCCCCCTATGATCCTCCGACTTGGGTGTCATTTTGTCCATTGATATGTCTAATGTTAGAAACAAAATGTTCCCAAGAAAAAAACTCATTTGCACTATGTTTTTTTACTACTTTTTGAAGGTATGTAAAAATAGCACTTTTTCATTTTTTGCTGCATTTCTTAGGGTTGGTGAAAATTGAGATTGCATTAACTGCTCTCATTTCATAATGGCTAGGTCTGTATCAACTAAACTTTGCTGATACATATGTTTACATGAGCATAAGACACAAAAAAAGTTTCATGGTCAAAGTTGATTGGCTTCATATAATTATGACGTCATCAAATTTGCATATGAAAAATCATGCGAATTTCCTTGAACAAAACGGTCAAAAAAACAATGTTCATTAGTACAGTTTATTTTTTTCACCATGAAAATGATGATAATGAGCTTAAACTTATGTTGTCTATTTCTGAAAGTATATTAAGATCAGAAATGGTGTTATTCTTTGAATATAATGTACAAAAATGACATTTTTAATTACGTGATCACCATGCGTCATATGCAGTTTTAAGGCATATGATGGCCATGTTGTGTAGGGCCCAAGTGAATACATATTGCTTCCTGTTTTATTTCTTTATTTGAGGACCAATCACTCTCATATTTGGCACATATGTAAACCTAGTAGGGCTCTTTAGTTTGCAATAATTAGAATTTCAAAAGGTCATCATATGAGGGCGCTATTTACTAAAATTTGATAAAAACATACAAAATCCCATAGATTCCAATATAATGAGGCTTTTTTCTCTATATGTCTGATTTGTATAGACAACTTGATTTTTAGTTCGCATTATTATACAAATTTACTTTTCCTAGAATGAAATTAAAGACTGTTTTGTTGTATCTTATATGTTTTAGGGCATAAATACGTCTAAATGTTACTTTAAAAGTGGAATAGGGAATACAGTGCGCTACATACAAACTATTTTGATGTTTATTTAATCCTAACTCTATTAATCTAGTCATGAGTGAGATTTTCGATAGCATATCTATTACTATATCAAATTAAGGCAAAATGTTTTGGGACATCTTGCCATAAATTTGTTTTTCAATATGTTGTATTATTCATTTTTGCATCACTTTTTTTCAGAGAAGAGAACAAATGAAAACGTCTCGTTGACAGTTCATTATTTGATCCCTCCTCAATTGTGAGTTTTTGTCTTAAACTGATGGTTTTGTGTTGACAACTCTATTTTGTTTCATTAGTACAGTATGCAAGTTTATGCAAGTTCATACCTCCAAGGATATGTATGTATAATAGTTTATAACTGTCTGAATGTGACCTTGAAAGTGAAATTAGAAATACATTGCGATACATATGTTTTTATGTACCATTTGTTCAGCCCTGTTAATCTAGCACTGAGTAAGTTGTTTCTATCTGAATACATTTACGAATATCAAATATAAACATAACAAACACAAAATAGCTATTATACATCTAGTCAGTTTTGAACAGAAAAAAACATTAATTCTATTACTTTTTTTGCTTGGACCACCCGGCCTTTTTAGAAAAGAGAACAGCATAGTACGTCTCATTAACAAGGATGAACATTATAAGTTTGGGGTTACCAGGGTAACAGAGAGTTTACAAAACCTATAGGCACAGGGGAAGTATGTGTGTACAGCATTGTTTTGTATTTTCTGCAACTCTTTTTCTTTAATAAAGATGAAGCATACTATTCATAGTCATATCATATTCATCAAACATGATTTTACATCAAAGTTTATTTAGAGCAATTAAGTGGAGACATTCCATTAGTCATTGACACATAGAAATGGTAAAGATGAAGTTGTAACCGTTCAATATAATTTGGCCTTCCTGAGAACCCTAAAGGATCACGGCCTGAAAAGCCACTAGGGCAACATTGTTGATATCGATTCGCTGTTTTATCCACTGTGTGGGAAACGGTGGCAGAGCATACATGCTTTTAAGCTTAAATAACATCGAAGGATGGACGACACATATCTGTTGGACTTTTTATCCTTTTAAATGTATTTTCCTTAGGAGATATCCATGGCATAAAATAAGCTACGAAGATCAATGTGGACATGTCGATAACAAACGGGGAGGGGGGGGGGGGGGGGGGGGGGGGGGGGGGGTGGGGGGGGGGTACTCGTGTAGTACAGTATTTGCGATACGGTTATGTGTCGCTTCAAAGACCCCTGTTTTACAGCCGATCCGGCCGCTCCTAAGGGTCACATATTTCATTTAAAAAAAGGCCAATCGCCGCTCCTATAAGTCTCTTTTCATCAAAACAAAACAAGGCCGCTTTTCAGAGCTCTGCCTCGATAATTGTTGGCGATGGACAACTGTTAAGCCTGGTCACAACCCACCGTGCGTGTTTTTAGACCGTACGTTTTTTGGGGAGGCCACGGCCGCTACGTTTTCTGAAAACGTGGGGAGGGAGTGGCAAGAGCAGGGAGGGAGTACCGTCAACGCACGGTGTAAGTGCGTGGCCCGCACGCCACGCCTGGCCGTGAGCGGTTGCGTGCATCGTACGTTGCGCACGTGGTAAGTGCGTTGTACGTGCTTACAACGTGCTTACAACGTACGGTCTCCGTGCGGTTGCCACGTTATCGTACGGAGGCCGTACTTACACGTGCTGCTCACGTACGGTGTCCTTACTCACTAAGGGCGTGCAAGTGCCAACAACCTTTTCTGCTCATATTATACTGCAGAAATCAGTGCGCACAACGTGCGTTGTAAGTGCGGAGCACGTGCTTACTCGGTACGGTCCACGTGAGTTCTGCGTGCTCATTGGACAGTTGAACTGGGGAAGTGCCGAGTAAGCACGGACCACGCACTTATCACGTGCGCAGCACGCACGTGCGCTCATTGGCTGTAGAACGCAGCGAAAACGCAGCGAACGCAGCGAAAGTTCCTCGTGCACTAAAAGTGCTACGTCGTGTCTGCGTGCTCCCAAATCCGTACTGAGTCGGTACTGAGTCGGTACTCACCACGTACGGATACCCAAATTTTGCCCACGTTTTTGCAAGTAGACAGCACGCACGGGGCACGCACTTGCAAGTACGGCGGGTTGTGACCACCGCTTTAGGGATAAGTCTACCCTTTCTACATGATAGAATTTCTCCCGCACGTGTACAGTGAAGGCATTCTCTGCTGCAGATTGATAAACTGTTTGTTTTCAAAGGAGATTATCGGTTGTTGTTGTTTTTTACCCCCACCTTCAATAGCAGTTTCGAGCTTGTTTCATGCATTATTTTGTATCATCACACAAATTCCTGCCAATGTCGGGAAAATATGAGCGCTACGTCGTTTGCCTCTGTCAGATCTTTGATTGTGCACATTCAATGTACCAGATCACAATTAAGCAGGTGGTCCATGATCTGAGGGGCTTGACCGCACTCGCATTCTGCTGCACCTTCGATATATCCCCAGTTCAACATGTTGGTTTGCATCTTCCCACGCCTGCCAAAGCCTATTCAGGCTACGCAAAGTCATCAAGGGTTGGTTGAATCCTGCTGACAGTTTCTCTGATGGCACCATAGGCATACACTAGTGGCATGTCCTAAAGCTCAATTTGTCTTCCCAGAGTTTGAGCCTTCTTGAAGACACGCGTGAAAGGAAGCTTTCCGTGACTTAGTGGGCCAAGGATGCAGTGGGTGGTAATGCAGTGGATGGTAATGCAGTGGGTGTCCTTCGTCCTCTGTTTGTCTCAGTCGTTCCTTCTGGTTATCAGCAGCCCTCTTTATTTCAGGGGGTGCGATGCCAGAGATAAGATATATGTTATCAGTCCTCGTTCGTCTCATACATCATGTGATATAACGTAAGCTTGTGTTCTTCGTTGCATGTGCTGAGCTTTCCCACATCCGTGCAGGCATACTCTGCAACATAGTATAAGAGAGATCTGATTGTTGTCGGGATTGCACTCCACGAGGACATGTTTGATGTGCTCGGTTTGCCAAGAAAGGCATTCCTGGAGCTGACCTTCCCCTTGAGCTTGGTGATATAGGCCTTGTACTTGTACTATCACAGTGTCCCAGTCTAGTTCCATTCCAAGTGATCTTCAGTTTCTGGTTTGCATGCATGTTTTTCAGATGAAAGGCGCATATTTCAGATTTAGTTGAAGTAGACTTCAGATGATTCTCTTTGTAGTACAAGGATAGGTTGGTAAGTCCCTCATACAAGGTGGCTTCTGCCTTAGGGAAGTCATCACTTTGGGTGGTGATACACATGTCGTCTGCACATATGAAACTCCTGGTCTCAGGGTAGATATAGGTTGATCGTTAACATAGACATGGGCGTAGATACTTACGTAATACATATTCATCAGGGAGGGATGAATCAATAGATCACCTCCCCCCCCCCCCTCTCAATGAATAAGTATCACTGACAGATCTACGCCCATGAATGCTGAACAGAGTTGGGCCAGAATGCTTCCTTGGGGAGGCCATTCTTCTGCCTGCGCCAACGGACTCTTCTTCCAAACAGCTCAACCAAGAAGTTTTCAATCAGGGTCTTGACCATTTTGGTCAGGTGGCATGTTGTTCACAATTCAGTATTTTCGTGTAGAGCCTGTGGTGGTTGACAGTAGCATAAGCTGTTTGAGAGGTCTACAAACACAAGACACTTACTGCATGGAACCATCTTCTATATGTTGGGTAAGGTTAAGCAGTTGTCTTGTGCAAGACTTCCCAGGCCGGAATCCTGCCTGTTCCTTCATCAGAGATGGTTCTACAACTGCACATAATTAAGCGGGTCAGAATTAGTCGCTTGAACAGCTTGAAGGTGTGGCAAAGAAGTGGACTGTTTAAACGCTTTGTTGCTGATGGGTCTTTTTCTGGAGCTTGCATGTTCTGATGGATGCCGTTCCGCGACAGGGAAAGTGTCCTCCCAATAGAGTTGTCCACACATGTAAATTTTGTCGTGGTAAGATTTACATGTAGTTGGTGTATGTTTAGGATTGTAGCGAGTGTGTATATTAATATCAGAGATAATTACTGTGTTGTGTTCTTGTGCTCTTGACTACAATTCAAAGGTCTTCAGCATAAATTAGAATTGTTTCAGCAGTTTGGTTAAGTGAAATCAATTGTAACCTCATTTTCATGTTAGGATGAGCCAGCTAGTGGCTTACGGTTTCATATGCATAGGCAACAGTTGGTTTTAAGATATCTTCTATGGACTGTGGCAAATTAATTACTTAGCTCGTGATTAATAACATTGGTCAGGAGCCAGCCTGCCCAAGTTTGGGGTGCTCTTTTGTGATTGCGTGGTGCTGGTTTAGGATCAAGCGCTTCAAAAGCTTAAAGATGTGGCGCAGCTAAAAGGAAGATGCTTAATTTTCGTATCATTCTTTGTCATCATTTCCTGGCGTAAAGATAGTGATTTGTTGGCATTATATCTGATCACTACAGCT
This sequence comes from Echinarachnius parma, assembly GCA_037951105.1. Taxonomy (NCBI): domain Eukaryota; kingdom Metazoa; phylum Echinodermata; class Echinoidea; order Clypeasteroida; family Echinarachniidae; genus Echinarachnius; species Echinarachnius parma. Next base: position 30,651 of record JBAMJV010004853.1, on the reverse strand, counting down.
AGTATATGAGACAAACGGTGTAATGCTTAAGTTCCATGATGAAATTTGATGTACATGTATATACATTATTTGTCACCTTTATTCATAGTGAAGAAAAACAATCATGAAATATGGGATCTAACTGACATCAGCTATTGCCACAGCCATGCTTTCACAGGCCGTCATGCTAGCAGACCATATGTGAGGTGTCAGTGATTAATGGAATGTACTTAGTATCCCGTTTATTATGAATATTGACATAGTACGTTGATTTTGGTAACAAAATAAAAGCGCAAATGTTGCAAAAGAAGTTAACAGTTCTACACACACATACGTTCCCATGCATGTGCCTCTAAATTCTAGACAACTTTTCATGATCTAAAACATATTTCAATGTGGACGTTAACTTAAATTTTATTTTATTTCTGTCACCATGGTAATCATAAAGGCATGCATGTGTGTGTACTCATTTAGTTATCACATGACGTTTCTGTCACTTTTGTAGGGTAGGTATCAAATAATGAACTGCAGACAAGAGGTGTTAAATTTTGTTCTCTTCTCTGAAAAGAAATGTCATGCCAAACAGAAGAATAATACAAATATTGAAAAACAAGTTTCTGAATATAATTTTTCCCAAACATTTATCTAAACTTGATATTGGAGTAAGAATGCTATCGAAAATCTCACTCAGGACTAGATACATAGCATCATAGGATTACTATTAAATTAATAATCTGGAATTGTTTGTATGTAGCGCAATGCAATCCCTATTCTACTTTTGAGGTAAAATTTAGACGGAGTTATGCCTAATTTAAGGCCTAAAGCATATAATATACAACATAACAGTCTTAAATTTCATTCTAGGAAAAGAAAATTTGCATAATAATGCAAACAAAATATAAAGTTGTCTATACAAAGCAGACAGATCGAGAAAAAACGAATTATTATCAGAATTTATAGGATTTTGTATGTTTTTATCAACATTTTGTAAATAGCGCCCTCATATGATGACCTTTTGAAATTCTACTTATCGCAAACTAAAGAGCCTTACTAGTTTTACATATGTGCCAAATATGAGAGTGATTGGTTCTCAAATAAAGAAATCAAAGAGGAATCAATATGTATTCACTTGGGCCCTACACAACATGGCCATCATATGCCTTAAAGGGGACCACCAGGCAAAGGACAACACATTATCATATGTTTTGGTACCGTTTTGTGATATCAAATAGATACCCAACATTTTGCAAAGGGTTGTGTAATTCATAAACAAAGCAATTAATTTCCACCACTTACGGAACCACGGCTATCTCGTGGTTCCACACGGGCCAGGCATTTGCGAGTGCGCCAATGCAATTCACGCGTACGTCAATAGAATCCCGGATGATTCGTTCACTCTGCATAGAGCGCCGCTGGCTCTGCTCGCATAATAGTCTGCGCATTCAGACCGCATGACCGCATGGCTGAGAATGGTGATGCGTTTTCCAATTATATATTTTTTTCTGAAAACATATTTTTGTGAACTTATTGAAGGAATGGAATACTAAAGATGTTACCTTTCTATGAAAAGATTATTATTTTTGGGTGGTGGTACCCTTTAAAACTCATATGACGCATGGTGATTACGTAATAAAAAATGTCATTTTTGTACATTATATTCAAAGAATAACACCATTTTTTATCTTAATATACTTTCAGAAATAGACAACATAAGTTTAAGCTCATTATCATCATTTTCATGGTGAAAAAAATAAACTGTACTAATGAACATTGTTTTTTTGACCGTTTTGTTCAAGGAAATTCGCATGATTTTTCATATGCAAATTTGATGACGTCATAATTATATGAAGCCAATCAACTTTGACCATGAAACTTGTTCTGTGTCTTATAATCATGTAAACATATGTATCAGCAAAGTTTACTTGATACAGACCTAGCCATACCTTCAAAAAAGTAGTAAAAAAACATAGTGCAAATGAGTTTTTTTCTTGGGAACATTTTGTTTCTAACATTAGACATATCAATGGACAAAATGACACCCAAGTCGGAGGATCATAGGGGGGGGGGGGGGGGGTCACCGGTAGACCCCTCTGGCCCACGGACTAGTTGGCTCTATCAATGATTATGGTGTCACCGCAAGCTGGCGTAGTGAAGTTTTGCCAGCACTGTCTTGCCTGATCGCATTGCATGTTGATATAGAAAACAACATAGACGGTTTTGCACAAAATTGATGGGGGGCTAAACATAATCCGCATCACCACCGGATATTGCGAGGGAGCGAAGCGACTGAGCGGGGGGAGGGTGTGGGAGTGGGGTGTCCCCCCTCCCACGGTAGGGGGCTTTTGCATTTTTGGACTTGAAACTGTGCAATCTGGTGCATACCTGGAAAGGAAATTCTGACTTGACGACATGTACTATAATGTGCGTTAGTGTATTCCAGACGTATACAAGACCGATTCCCGAGGGAGCGAAACGATAACCGAGAGGGGGAAGGGTGTTGGGAGGGTGTGATGGTAGGTGGGTGCACGGTAAAGGTGCTTTTGCAATGTTTTAGAAATTATGCAATCTGGTGCATACTTGGGAAGGACATTTGACTTGACATGAAGTAAAATCTGAGTTTTCTTGTCTAAAGAAATACTCTTTTCTTTCAATCACTGTTATCGAATTAGATAAAAGCCATGATTTAAATTTATTGGGGGGGGGGGGGGGGGCAAGCGCCCCCAAGCCCCCCCCCCCCCCCCCCCCCCCCCCACCAGTACGCAAGTGTGTATACGGGCACATTTATTTCAGGGACGCTGAGGCCCCGCTGAGGACTTTGTCAGAATCTTCCCCGTCGTTCACACGAAAAAGTTCTTTGATGCCCCCAAATTATATTAAATAGAATTTAGTCCAAAAATAACAGGGTTATTCAGAATATGAAATAAATATTTTGTCCCGAAAATGACGTTATATTGCTAGACCTAAAACTACATGATTTTGCCCGAAGGTATCATATTTGTCCGAATATGTTGTCATGATTTTGCCCGAATATGACATAGATTTGCCCAAATAATTATGACAATCAAGGTTTTAACCCGAATTTGACATGATTTTGCCCGAATGTGACATGATTTTCCCCGAATAACTATGACATATACTTCCCCTACTTTGAAACCGAGTATGAAATTCTTTTCGCCTCGAACATGGCCGTTTTTAAAACTCCCGGGGGAGGGCTGCTGCCTCCAGCCCTCTAATGGTTGCGAACCCCTTGTGCACTTTCTAATTCTATATAATTATAAAGGATTTGTGTATCCAAGCGAGACTTAGGAAAGTGGTAATTCATATTGATTTGAATTTTAAGAGAATTAAAGGGGTAGTTTAGTTTTGGTAAGGCTGAACTTTAGTAGCCAAAACCTGCACAGTAACATTATAAACTAATAGTTATACCTCCACCATGCTCAAAACGTATACAAAATGACAAACGACTAAGTAAAACGCCTGTAATCATTCAAAAAGAGCCATTAAAACACAAGAGGGCGCTTTTTTAAAAGGCATTGGTTTCAACCATTTTTCATACAAAATTATGCATGTGATGTTTTATTGATATAATGATTAAATAGAGAGATCATCAACAACTATTTAAAAAACGCTTTTGAAAATTTTTGAAAAAGTGCAAGCATTTTTTTTATTTTTTTCTAAAAATCATCTAATTATTTGGGCCCCAAATATTTATAAGATCAGATATATTTATTGATATTTCAGCCGTTTCTGGGTCGATTTTGACCAAATAAAGTTTATTCTGCCATTAAAATTGCATGTTCTCTCAAATTCGACTCTCAGTTTTTCATTACCTCACAAAAAAATTGTGATGTGCAGCGCCCTCTCTACCAAAACTAAACTACCCCTTTAAGAGACCAAGGAATGAAATGGGGGGGGGGGGGGGGGGGGCGTTCAAACTAGCCTATAATAGTTCATAGCCTATATAGTTCAAAACGGTAAACCACTGTGTATATTATGATGAAGTCCTCATAACGCAAAGTCGCAAACATGCACAAAATGATTGTCTTCTATCTTGAACCAAACCAATAATGTTGGAAATAATAATAACAACACTAATAACAAAATAATGTCTCCTGTCTTGAATAAAGCTAACAATAAGAGTTCGAAATGGGGGGGGGGGGGGGGGGCGATCAAACTAGCCTATATATATATATATATAGTTCAAAACGGTAAACCACTGTATACATCAAGACCTCAAAGCAAACCGTTTAATATGTACAAAATGATTGTCGTCTATCTTGAACCAAACCAACAATGTTGGAAATAATAATAACAACACTAATAACAAAAATTATAATGTCTCCTGTCTTGAATAAAGCTAATATGTTGAAAATCGAAATGCAACTATAATTACAAATGTCCCAGTCTAATTTGAACTAAACTGATACGCTCAAAATCAAAATATAATAGTTACAAATATGAACTGTTTTTAATACAAATACATTTATCTTCTGTCTACAATTAAACTGCTTTATGTGATGAAAATAATTACGATATATCTGTCTAATTTCTGTTACGCCTATAGTATTTTTTATATCTTTGATAATGCTCTTCCTGTAATATAGGTAATCATAATTTTGTTTATAAATCGTCCTCATAAATATAATTATCTTCTTTTATTATTTTGGGTAAACCTGTTCGTAATGTTTATATACCGTAATAAAACTTATAATAACTAGTTGACATGCCTTTTTTTTGTCCAATTACGTATTCTTTACTAGTAATATGTCGCAAAATTGGGACATTTGAACTTTTTAACCAATAAAATTAATTATAAAAATTCATAGGAGAATGGCAGATCGATCTGCGTCATATATTCAGCACAGGGTCTGGAGTCTGTCTCCCTCTGTTGGTCGATAGATGCCAGGATCGCGCGACATTTTGCTTGTTTGGCGGGGAAAAATTCTATTGTTCTTGAAGGAAATATCCTTCAGTTTCTTTCCTTTGTAGCCCGTTTAGACGCGATCAGAATGGCTGAGAAGGACAATGGTAAGAACGAATCAAAACTGTATTAATGATTAAATTACCTGTGTATTTAGTAAGAGAATAATTGACTTGAATTTTCAAACATGTCTGTCACACGTGATATTTTTTTTTTTGTCTGACAGAATTGCAGCTGAGAATGTGTAGCGGATCGTACACTGGGCTCTCGGCCGATGCAGCCGGGTAGCTTAACCGACATAACCGGCCCAGTAAAAGCCAGCGCCAGCAGCCGTAGGCTGACATTGCACAGCCTGAATCCAAATAATAATCAAATCTGTCCTTCCCCGATCACGCATATCACTTGATATGACATTTTAGGATTGAGTGATACGATGTCGGACAGCAGTTTGAAAATGCTTTGATAAAATAAAGATGTATACATTATTTCTGATGAATCTGATTCTGAATAAAAATCATAATTTGCATGTCAATAATTGAATAAATAATCTGTCAATCATTGTCAATTGTCATTGTCAGAAATGATAATTCAGTAGAGAACAGTAGTACTCCAATTTTAGTCTAGAATTTATGTGTTTTTTTTTTCTAGACTAGATAAGGTAGATTCTAGAATTATAAACAAAAACAAATTCTGTTGTCTGTGTTGACAACTTGACAATGTTGATTTTGATTAAACTTTAAAGATGAATTGTAACTGAAGCAGTGAAGAGTGAAGTGGTACGTGAATGGAGGCTGAGGGAGAGAGGCTGGCACTGGCCACTGCCACTGACTGAGTGTGGCAGCATGATGCAGCAAGATTGTCAAAAACATTTTTTGATGTGGGTTTTAATTTCACGATTATTATTTTTGATGGAAAACAAAACTGGACCCCCTTGCTTGCAGTTGCAGAACACTACGAACTATTCCCCATTCACCCTGTACAACGGTTGGCTGCAGCTCAGCGCGCGATCTCATTGGCTGCCTTGCTCATGACGTAGCTCCTCGGTGCACGTGCCCGAAATCAGCTTTGCAGCTCTGTGTAGAATATCGCATGGAGGTAGTATTGATAGCACGCGCGGGGGGAATTGTGGGCGGCCACGATGCCCACCCCTTCTCAAAGTATCGTGAGCGATACTACACGCCAGCATCTGAGACGGTACAATTCCATGCATATTGCAGCGACTGCTCTCATACAACCACAACACAGGTATTATACATACACATTATCAATCTAGAAACATCCACGAACACGATGCGACACCGACAGAAATTCGTAAGAATATCATGAAAATTATACTACTTACCGAAATCACAGTAAGAACAAGGTATCGTATGGGCTTTCCGCTCTTGAACAGCACTTTCAAAAAATCGTGAAAAATAGAAGAAAAGTAGAAACTAGGCCGAGTTTTGGTACCAGATGAAGCACAGTTGCGAGATGAATCTTGTAGCACACCGCACGCAGATGTAGGGGTAAGCTAGTGCGCAATGCGCATCCATTTCATTCATAAAAATCGGCCCGATGCTGCCGTAGTAGTGACTTCACGTAATTAGATGAATACGTCGCTCGCTCGACGAAACCCGGAAGCCATCCGTTCGTGGCAATGGTTCGTAGTGCAGAAAGAGTTGCAAATTCAATCGATTTTATAAATTAATTCAGAAAGTCAGAAAATAAACACAGTTGAAGTTGAACCAATCAGATTTGTGCATTAATTTACTCACATGTGATGTTCTGACTTACAATTAATGGCATTTAATAATGGCATCGATTGCAAATATTAAAGGACCGGACCCTGGTCTGGTCTCTGGAGGTGGCTCTTAAATAAAAATAAAACCATTTTAAGTGATTGAAACCTTAACGTCAGCGTTTGTTTTGAATTAGCAGTATATTATGGGCAAAAGGCACCTTGACCTTTGCTCAAATTCTGGCAAAACATTTATAAGTCTGGGGCTCGATTATTTCATTTTCACGCAACATTTTGACAAACGATCATAATTTTCAGGGGAGATTAAATTTAAATGTTTACTGATTGGTGTCCTAGGCTACTGAAGAGCAAATTATTTGAAGAAAATGAATTGATCAATTACAAAATTTTGCTTCTAATAGAAACATTTGACAATGACGTTGAGGAGCCTATGATAAATCAAGCAATACAACAACTGGGTAGCTTAGCCTAGGCAAGTCACGAAAAACATATTTTTTCATGCTCTTTACAGATCAATTTCCAACCAAAGGGCAAATTTATTGTGTCCAAGAAAAAATTTATTGATCAATTATGATTGGTATCCTTTCAGTAAAAAAAAAAAATTTTGACAATGTGTTGGAAAAGTGAGTGATAAGAATACAACGCCTCAGTAGCAAATATTAAATATGAAAAGAAAAAAAATGTCTAAAGATCTTTAGTTTGATGTCCTATCCAAAACAAATGAATTGTGTCAAAGAAAAACAACTTGATCAATTATAATTTATTGGTATCTTTTCAGAAAACTTTGACAATAAGTGAGTGATAAACAAGTAATAGAAAACCTCATTAGCTTATTCTAGAACTATACATTTATTTATTGTCTTACTATTTGTATTTACATTGTTTTCACGTGTTATTGTATCAATCATTGTATATTTATTATATTAAGTTATTTTATGTTTGTAGACCCCTTTAAAAATCAACTATGCTGAAAGTTAATCCATCCTTTGAGAGGAAAAAAATGAATAAAATAAATATGAAAAACCTTTTTTTGAAAGACTTCAGATTATATCCAAGTTTTAAGATGAATCAATTCGGTAAAATCGCTTTCATTTCAGAAACCTTTGACGATGCCGTGGAGGAGCGTGTGATAAACGAGGAGTACAAGATCTGGAAGAAGAACACGCCATTCCTCTATGACCTGGTGATGACACACGCCCTTGAGTGGCCAAGCCTCACATCACAGTGGCTCCCAGACGTCACAAAGTAAGACATTATTTGGTTTTAAATAGGGGTTATTTTTTTAAGGTTTTAAGAATGCCATATTTGGTCAGGCATAGGAGTTATCATTGAAAGTTTTAAGATCGAAGCCATTCCTCTATGACCTGGTGATGACACACGCCCTTGAGTGGCCAAGCCTCACATCACAGTGGCTCCCAGACGTCACAAAGTAAGACATTATTTGGTTTTAAATAGGGGTTATCATTGAAAGTTTTAAGAACGCCATATTGGGTCAGACATAGGAGTTATCATTGAAAGTTTTAAGATCGAAGCCATTCCTCTATGACCTGGTGATGACACATGCCCTGGAGTGGCCAAGCCTCACCTCACAGTGTCAGAATTTACAGTAAAAAGATTTGACGGGTATTTGTTGTTGAAGCAAGGCTTGTTAACCTGTTCCCTACAAGTTTCTAAAATCCCTATAGACTTTGTACATAACCCACCCACTGCAGGGAATTATTTTTTATTTTTAGGGGGCTACTTTTTCAATCTGATGGATGTCACACAATATTTCACCATAATACCCTATGATTATTTTAGGGGCTACCTACTGATTTTGGGGGGCTATTTTGAAAATTAGTGGGCAAAATCGCCCTCAGCCCTCTTGTATTTCCTACCCTGCCACCCAGTTCCCGTATTTAAAAGGGGTTAATGGCAAAACCAAGGTGAACCCACTAAAATAAGAAATAAAACCCTTTGAAAAAAATAATAAATTCATATTTGTCATTTTTCTTATATCCGCAGACCTGAAGGAAAAGACTACTCCATCCACCGTCTAGTACTCGGCACTCATACGTGAGTTTATAACCTTTGAATTCAGTATCATTTATTTGGGTATAAAACACGGCTCGTCATGAGCACTTGCCCGCTTGCATAAGTTGGGCAAGTAAAAATTGATGTCGGGCAAGTAAAATGTCATAAGTTGGGCAACTAACCTTTTCTGTTCAACTAATGTAGTAGAAAACATGTAATTTCTTACATGTATATCTCATCTAGAAACGGGCAAGAAATTGGCCAAGCAGATCATGTTACCTTGCACAATGAATTTCTTCTTTAGTTTCACTTTTATTTCTGCTTCTGCTTGTTTCTGTACAAACGCCTGGCGTGGCTATTCCGTACAGTTGCGCAAATGCAGCAGTCGGATGCAAAGCTCAAAAAAGTTTGTTACATTGCCTCTATATTTGTGTTTTCCAGCAAGTTCTTAAATTTCTGCAGGGTTGGGGCACAACGGTAGTCGTCTGGGAGTTTGTTCCATGTGGGTATTGTCCTTGGGTAAAGGGACTGCTGGTAGCACTTTTTATTTGGGGGGGGGGGGGGGGGGTCAAGTAAATTTTCTTTTGGGCAAGTAAAATGTGAAAAAAAATAATGATTTTACTTGTCCAAACGGGCAAGTAGAACAAACAATTACATGTAGTAAGGAGTGTGGAGCAGGGACAGATGTGGAGGCTTGTATAAAAACTCATTTCTAATTTTGTACAATTTTTTTAATATCAGACTTTTTCTAACTTTGCGTGCGTACCGATATCATTCTTTTGTATGCAAGTAGAAATAATAGAAAGGTGATCAAAGTCATGAATGCAAGTTATGTCATTCTCAGTCATGATTGGAGCTATTTTTTTTTAATGAAAGTGACTGATTTTCATGAATGACAAACAGGTATTTTCCACACTTTATTACATGGCTCAAATATCAGCACCTGAGCCTGTGAAAATGAGCTTTGGGCCATCAAGATTTGTTTGATGTTAAATACTTTCATGCATTATTATTAGGCAACAAAATGTACAACATTTCCAATAGTTTCTCTTTCTAAGAGAGCCAACAAATTATGGTTTGGGGACAGGGATATCAGATTAAAAGCAAGCAAAAAAGAGCCCAGCATATACATACCTAGCCCAAGTATTGCCTTGAAATTGAATACTAATAATTGTCATTTTGCCCTGACGCAGCGAAAAAATTAATATTTTTACTTCGGGGGCTCCTTTTTTGGGGGCTACTTTTATCATCTCGGGGGCTACAAATTTCCGGGCTCATTTTCGAATTTCAGGGGCTACTATTAAGCTCTAATTCTGTAAGTGATCATCTTATAAGCATTTGATCACGGGGGGGCAAATTCGCCCGCCGCCCCCGTGTATTTTGTTCGCTGCCCTGACGAGAAGATTCTGCTAAGATGGAAAGCATGGCTCCTACTGACTCTCATGTATTACACTGGCGATGTATTAGTAGATGATCATTTTTCAGGAGTATTTCTCTTCATTCTTGCATACATTATGTAGTAGATATGATCATGTATATTAACCTGTTCAGGACGCAGCGAAAAAATTAATATTTTTATTTCGGGGGCTCCTTTTTGGGGGCTACTTTAACAACTTTCGGGGGCTACAAATTTCCGGGCTCTTTTTCGAATTTCAGGGGCTACTATTAAGCTCTAATTCTGTAAGTGATCATCTTATAAGCATTTGATCACGGGGGCAAATTCGCCCGCTGCCCTGACGAGAAGATTCTGCTTAGATCGAAAGCTTGGCTCCTACCGACTCTCATGTATTACACTGGCGATGTATTAGTAGATGATCATTTTTCAGGAGTATTTCTCTTCATTCTTGCATACATTATGTAGTAGATATGATCATGTATATTAACCTGTTCAGGACGCAGCGAAAAAATTAATATTTTTTCGGGGGCTATTCGGGGGCTACAAATTTCCGGGCTCTTTTTCGAATTTCAGGGGCTACTATTAAGCTCTAATGCTGTTAGTGATCATCTTATAAGCATTTGATCACGATCCAAACAGAAAATCCCCAAAATTCGCCCGCCGCCCCTGTGTATTTTTTCGCTGTCAGGACAGATCGATTTTGCTATATAACATGTATACTCCATAGAGCCCAAGCCCGAATATTTTCGGGACCAGTCCTGAACGCGTTAAAGGAACCTAGAAGAAGATATACTTGAGAGAAGTAAGTTTGGAGCCCAGCATATACTCAACCAAAGTATTTTCTTGAATAGACCTGAAGATATTAAAGGAACCTATAATATACGTACCAGAGAGAGTTAGGCCTGTCATTTATTGACCTGAATGTATTAAAGGAATCTAGAAGATATGTACATGGATTGTTTTTGCTTGGCTGACCATGTTTTACGCAAAAGAGAAAAGAAAGTTTATAACCCAGCATAGCTCCAGCCTAGACCTGAACATATTAAAGGAACCTAGAACATACGCCCAGTGACATTGTTGACCTGTACATATTAAAGGAATCTTGAAGATGCATGTATGTACATGAATTGTTTTTAAATGCCTGACCAGGTTATACGCAGAAGGCTATCTAAAGAAAGTTTCTAACCCAGCAGAAAGTGTTAGGCCTGTCATTCTTGTTTTCCCCGTTATCTGTCCTGAGTTCAGATCCGACGAGCAGAACCACCTGGTCATCGCCAGCGTGCAGCTCCCCAACGATGACGCCCACTTCGACGCCGCTCACTATGACAGTGAGAAGGGAGGTAAGAAACAGCAAGGACAAATTAAAAATATCACCCAAATATAGTGCTGTTGACGAGTCACGGTTCCTGGGTCCCGCCGAAAAATGTCGAGTCCCGGGCGCAAAAATCGATACTCGATATCCCGAAGAAAAAAAAGCAAAAGTCCCCTTTTATTCGCTATCGGCATAAATACGCTGCATTTTTGTCACTTGAATGAGCATGTTTTCCCAGCGGCGTGACATGCCGATAGCGAAATCAACAAATGGTTAAATTTCGGGTAACCGTGACTCGCCCGAAAAATTATCGCGAGTCCCGGGAGGGAAAAACTCCCGAAATCGACACCTACCCAAATATCACTGATAATTAGTCGCTCTACTCCAAAGAAATAAAATCCTGCTTTAATACAGTGACCGCTTAAGAGAAACAAGAAATGTGACCAGTCTCGACAGGTTCTGTAACATTGCTATTTCTCTGCAGGGGATCACGATTGGTGGCCACTATAGGCAGGTGGCCGCTAAGACAGGTTTGACTGTATTCAGTTTCATGTTTTTCTTCTGATGATAACAATTATTGTATGTCAAAATAAATGATCAACACTTTGATGCGCTCACTACAAACACGATAAGCGAGGTAAGAAACAATCATACTTTGAGGAATTATAACCACATACAGTCAAACCTGCCTTAGTGGCCACCTGTCTATAGCAGCCAACCTGCTATAGAGTACAGAAGCCATGACGTCATAAAAACACTTTTTTTGAATTTTTAAATTTGAACTCCATTTTCCGTAAGAGCATCAATAATGTCCAAATACCGAAAATCAAAGGAATAGGTTACGTATTGGCTGAGATATGCCCATCCGAATGAATTTTACTTCAATGGGCAATCAGTGTTATAATGTACTGGTTCCTAAATTTAGGAACCAGTGCATTATAACACTGATTGCCCATTGACAAAAAAAAATCATTTGGATGGGCATATCTCAGCCAATACGTAACCTATTCAATTGATTTTCGGTATTTGGACATTATTTGTTATAAATGCTCTTTCTGAAAATGAAGTCCAAATTTGAAAATTCCAAAAAAAGATGTTTATGACATCATTGATGACATCACACTTCACCACTCTATAGTGGCCACCAAGAGTGATCCTATTCAAAGAAAAACAGTGTCATGGAACCTGTCCATAGAGGTAACCTGTCTACAGTGGTCATTTTTTCTTTTTTATCTGAAGTGGCCACTCTATACATGTTTGACTTGTTTACTTCAATCTTCAGTAAGTGTTATGTCTTCCGATCTCGGGACCCGAGTTCGAACCCAATCGATGCCCCAGCATTTTAAGTCCTTCAGCAAGGCATTTAATCCACATGGCTGCTCCCTACCCAGGAGTATAAATGGGTACTTGGTCGGGTGTTAAATTAGCCTGTAGCGCTCTACATCATAGGGCAGCTTTGGCTAGTATGCTCCCCTGGGAGTGGAGATGGTGCACAAGATAATTGTGCAGGTTTGAACTGTACCTGATGACCAAGGGTAATAATGCGCCTCTGAATAGAGCACCTAGATACACGGCACTCTATAAATGCTATGTATATTATTATTATTATTTATTAATTTTTTTATTTAATTTCTTTCAAAGTTAGAAGAAGAAAAAATATTGCATTTGCAAGAAAAGTCTTCTACCAGCAGATATCGGAGACGCTCCTTGCAATGAAAGTTCTTCTCACCGACCATTTTAATTTTTTAGAATTTGGAGGATTTGGTTCCGTTAGCGGCAAAATTGAGATCGAGATCAAGATCAACCACGAGGGAGAGGTGAACAGAGCGCGCTACATGCCGCAGAACCAAACCATCATAGCAACCAAGACCCCCAGCAGTGATGTACTCGTCTTTGACTACACAAAACATCCCTCCAAACCAGGTGGGTCGATAGTCTTTGTTGTTTGTTATCGGCGGCAACCGTCTAGCCAATACGCAACTGAAGGTTTCTGCTTTGGGAAACCGGTTTAACATGAAGAGTGGGTCTTGGATGAATTCAGGATAAAGTGATCTATGAACTACATACAAATTATATTAAAGACTCTATTTAATATCGTATACCGTAAACCGGGGTGACTTTAGCCACTTTTTGAGAAGGATGTGTTTAATCAAGTCTTACCCTTTAGAACTAATTTCTGATTCTATACATTAACCCTATAGATAAGAATATATTTGAAACAATAAGAAATTTGTTCTAAAAAGTGAGGCTTGATGAAAATACATTCATCTCAAAAAGTGGCCAAAGTCACCCCGGTTTACGGTACCAGTATCATTGTAAGTTCTTCTGTATGATAAGAACACTCCTCACCTAGTGAAAAAAGTGAAATGAATGTGAAATTTGTATCACCTTTGCCCATTAATTCTGACTATGGAAATTAGCAAACATGATTTCCACTTTTTCCTTGCCTTCAAATCACTATACATAGTTATGAATCATGGTTTACATAAAACCTCCTTTGTGAAATCCGTAAATTGTGTTTGTTTTATTTAGAAGAACTATTTTCATTATTATATAACTTGCTGCACTATTTTCATTGTGTTTGTTTCTTTATTAATATTTTTGTAAAAATGTGACCATTTTCATGAACATTTGACTTGTTTTTTCGTCTAGATCCAAATGGTGTGTGCAGGCCAGACCTGAGGTTGCGAGGCCACTCGAAGGAGGGCTACGGTCTCTCATGGAACCCAAACCTACACGGCCATCTACTCAGTGCCTCAGATGACCACGTGAGTTGAGAGGGATTTTGTTTTCTGCATCTGTAGAGGGCGCTTCATATTTTTTATTGTATTTTAGGGGGGAGGGGTGTGATTTTGTCAAAGGAGGGCTTTTAAGTCTTGTGATAGAACCCTTACCTCCACGGCCATCTACTCAGTGCCTCAGATGACCACGTGAGTTGAAAGGGATTTTGTTTTCTGTACCTGTAGAGGTCCCTTCACATGTTTGTTTGTTGTTGTTTGTTTGTTTGTTTGTTTTTGTTGGGGAGGGGGGGGGGGGGTGTGATGTGATTTTGGTCACTCCAAGGAGGGCTACGGTTTGTCATGGAACCCAAACCTACACTGTCATCTACTCAGCGCCTCAGATGACCACGTGAGTTGAAAGGGAATTTGTTTTCTGCATCTGTGGAGGGCGCTTCACATTGTTTTATTTTTTTGGGGGAGTGGTGTGATTTTTGGTCACTCAAAGGAGTGCTTTACAGTCTTGTGATAGAATCCTAACCTCCACGGCCATTCAGCGCCTCAGATGATTGTGTTGGGTTGAAAGGGATACTATAATTATGTCGGGGAGTGCTTCACAAATAATGTTTCGGGGGAGTGATTTTGGTTAATCAATAGAGGAGTAAATGTATGACTTTCAGGCCTTGTGATAAAAAAAAAAAGTTTGTAAACCATTTGTTTGAAACAAATTCATCTGCCACTTTTCTGTAGTCACATTTACCAATTTTGAGCATTATAATTATAATTATTTGTTGCTTTTCTTTATCCAGACTATCTGTCTTTGGGACATCAACGACACGCCGAAAGAGAACAGAGTCGTTGACGCCAAGACGATCTTCACGGGTCATTCCGCGGTGGTAGAAGACGTCTCGTGGCATCTGCTTCACGAGAGTCTCTTTGGCTCCGTTGCTGATGACCAGAAGCTTATGATGTGAGAAAACAGAATAATGATAATAATAATCGTCCATTTTTATATAGCCCCTTATTACTTTTAAGTCTCAAAACGCTCCTAGCATTATAATAAAATAAAAAAATAATATCTTACATTTATATAGCGCTTAATACAATGTTTCTAAGCTCATTATTATAACCCTTGGTCATCGGGTACAGGTCAAACCCGCACAATTATCTTGCGCACCGTCTCAACTCCCTGGGGAGCATACTAGCCCAGCTGCCCAAAATCCTGCTAGCTAAGTTTCATGCTAAGTCCATTTTGGATAACATGGCTATGCATTTAAAACACGACCATGTAGTTATTAAATAGGGTTACCTCAGTAGGTACCTAATACTAACCCAGATAACCTAGTTTGGAACCAGGGGCCCGATTACGGACCAGCAACATTTACCATGGTAATTAATAGTATCATTGGCTCTAACTCATCGATGTCAATATGCTAGAATAATATAAAACTCAAAAGATCGTAGCAGAGCGCACATACCGCCCTTACTCATTCAACCATAAAGGCTTACACAAGCATATTAAGAGATCAGTGGAACTAGGTCTGGTCCTGGGTCATGATCGTGCTCTCGGCCACAGGCCCCATATTCATGAAACCCTGCTAGCTTAGTTCCTTGCTAAGTGTATTTTAAATGTGCAGCTTATTGAGCAGCAAACTAGTTTTCCTAGTTTTCCCGCAACTAGGGTCAACTGGGTAAGTCTTAGGTACCCACTAAGTTAACCTTAGTTAGCAACTAAAATATCTTGTGTATAATTCTTAGCCTACCTCATCCAAAATAGACTTAGCAAGGAACTAAGCTAGCAGGCTTTCATAAATATGGGCCCAGGAAAATTGCCTGTTGCTTACTCAACTCAGACTTGCCAACCGTTCCGTTTTTAACGGAATTGTCCCGTTTTTAAAGTTTTTATAGCCATAAAAAACGGAACGTTCCGATTTTTAATTTATTTATTTTTTTTTTTTTTTTTTTCTTCTTTTTTTCTTCTTCTCGGATATACATGTACCATCTGATATCTGTCCGTTTTTTCAATTGTAATTAGCAGGGCAGTGCCATGTTAGTCTACAAACCGCTGTCAAGATGAAAGCCTGCAGATATCTCATCACAAATGGTTCTTCTAAATTTGGCTCTTACCAGGTTTAATCTATTCATTAATCCTCTTACCATTTGTTTATTTGAACATTTTGTTACATGTAAAATACCTTTACTTTAGCAATAGATTGGCAGGGTTCAACGTGCCATTTTCTGACCGAATCTATAGAATGGGGAAGGAAACCGTGAAAATGAAAACGTTTTTGCCGATGCCGGTCGGTTAACCGTCGTGTAACCGTTTCACTACAGCCCTAGTATGCACCAGATTGCACAATTGTAAGTCCAAAAATGCAAAAGCTCCCTACCGTGGGAGGGGGGACACCCCCCTCCCTCGGTCGCTCCGCTCCCACGCAATCGGGTGTTCAGTTTTCTGACTTTCAAATGTTGGCAAGTATGTCAACTCTATGACCTCAAATGGGATTTAGCATGTAATGGGACTAAGCATTCAACTAAGCTAGTGGAGTTTGATGAATATGGGCCCTGTATTCAAGTGTATTCTTGACCTTCAATTTGACACTCGAGCGGGTTAAATAACTGTGATTCTGTTCCTCATCATAATTTATGATGGATACTAGGATACTAGAATTATCATAGTCAAATAATCAAAAGAGTAACAAAATGTGATGGAATTTGCCTTACAACGATAAATTGTCCTTGATGATTTAATCCCTTGATTGTTATCATACTTTTGTTCCTTGTAATTTCCTAGCTGGGACACCCGAGTGGGGAACACAACCAAAGCCAGTCATGCCGTAGACGCTCATACTGCCGAGGTAAGGACAGGGGGAAAATTATGATTTATTTTTATGGCCATTTCTGGCCATAGAGTGCAGTGAAAAAGAAACATGGGGGCTCAGGACGAATTCGCCCCCGATTTGCCCAAAAGAGCCCCCATAAATTTGCATAGTGTTCAATGCAAAACAAATTTGACAGTGCTATTTCATGAAGGTAAGCTTAAAAAGTAGCCCCCCAAAAATACATTTTAATTTTGTCCCTATGTTTTGATGTAATTGTCAGTTTGAGGGTCTCGGTGACAAATCCAAAGTGAATGCTGGAAACCTGAATTGAATTATTTGTAAATTGTTATCAACAATTTTCTACACCTGATGAACTCTAGTATGACGTATAAGCTTTACTATGAACCTTACTTCAGTACAAGCAATGAAATAGTGATTTTATTACGTAAGTCTCCGATCGAGACTACATCTCGATTGGACTATATGAGATCCCGCTTGCGCGCATGTGTCAATTCGTTTGGCGCTGTGTGAAGAGTCGGGAGGTGCTCTCGACCGCTGGAGAAAATAACTCAGAATTTCGTGGAAATTCTACTGATATAATATTCAGAGAGTAAATCAAAACGTTCCAAAATGATTTCATCCTATCCGAGATAATGGATTTCGGTATACTGGATGCAAAATCATCCGATGGCGTGGCCTCGGAAATGGGAATTTGCTGACCACGCAGTGGTAGCGAACGCAGATTCAACTTCACCATCCCGCAGTGGCTGGCACAGCCGACTGCACGGGCGGGCCAACCGCGGAGCGGCGGCCACTGTATTTAAGCCCCAATGCTGTCCACGCAGTGGCAGCGAATCTCACTCAGTGATACCCCACAGCAGTGGCTAGCTTAGCCAGCTGAACGGCGGTCCAACCGAGGAGCGGTGGCCTCGAAGGCAGTGCAAGACAACTACTGTTCTACTATTATATACTGCACCCAGAATCGGGTAAATCAGTTCCGGCAGGATGATCATCGTACGGTGCACACATGTGTATGTACACGTAAACGTAAACGTTGTTTCGTTGATAGCTGGCCATTCATGGCTCATCACATTAGAGCTCTGAGGGAAATTCATGCGCTTTTAGATGTCGAGCGAGAATTACAGAAATCGACGAGATTAAATCAGAGCCAGCCTAACCTACCATTGTACATGTGAATACTCTGTGTGTATACTATTTTGATACGGCGTGGCCGTATTATAGCTGTTGGGAGAAACTGCATACAGTTTCAGGCAAGTTATGCCAACTCGATTTCTACATCAATATGATACTAACAAACTAGCATGTCGTGCTAGGCCAATGATACAAGCGAGCATGGCGTTGTGGACGCCAAATTTCCGCTGTCCGAACCTAAGATATTCTGAACAAGCGGTCTTGTTTCAGTTGTAATTGTCGGTTCACATAAGTAGGCTAGGCCTATGTTACTTGTGAAATTGAATCACATATATGAATCCTTCTCAAAGGAATACAGTGCCTGCTTAGATTGCAGGGCCATATTTACTCGACATCAAATCACTGAGGTTAGAAATTTGCCGAATTAGATGGCAAATAATAAATACACATAACATTATCCCAGCTGGTCTACAGTCATGTACTGGCGAGGGTGAATCGATCGCTTCATGCAGGCTTATGCTTACTTCGATTACCACATTGGGAATATTATGGTGCCCTCGCATGGCTTACCATGCTTACAGGGCGTACTTTAGAACAAACACCCACTGCACATAAAATGATCAACCTCGGGCTGGTTGAAATATATAGCCTTCACGTACACGCATCAATGGTGTCGTGAGTGAGCAATGATTCAATGTATGTTATGAGAAATATATGCTGAGCGGTGTCTGAATCTCAATTCACGATATCAAGTAGTGGGGAACTTATAATGATATAAGAGGCAGGCATTGCAGGCTCTGCAAGGCTATAAACTGGAATAAATCCAGAAACCTTATAGCAGCACACTCATGCAGACACAATGTGTAGACTGCTGTCATCACGCTTTGAGACAAAACCGTAATTGCTATTGATGATGATTCTTATACCTGGTATAAGAGGGGATGAATGATGAGAGCAGCATGAAGCCATGAACATTGCCCATCAATAATAAAGACGGATAGTTCGAGGATCAGTTCAGCACCCAGAATGGCTTTATAAGTTACTCAACCAGTCTATAAAAACGGAAGAGCAGTCCTACTTGTCATCTGACATATTATCGATGACTCCCATATCGTGAAGAAAACGGCTAGGTCTAATGGCCGAATCTCATGCAGTAATTTACAGCAACTCTACTGTACTAATCTCTTCGTTTACATCCCCATACTGCTCATGAGTAGCCTGATTAGGCTAGGAATAAACAAAATTCGAAGCAACATCAGACTATGTTGCCAAAATGCAAGGGAAATGTGACACCTTGCTGCACCATCTCTCACGTTCCACAAGAATACGTCGATAGACACATAGCTCTATCAACAGAGACCATGAGTGAATAAGATATGATGTTATCAAGCTATGTGCTGACATCAGATAATAAACTGAAATCAAGGCAAAATCCGGCTATGTTGCCTAATGCAAGGACATTTGACACCTTGCTGCATCATCTCTCAGTCCACCAAGGACACATGATCCTATACATCGACAGCAGAGAGCATGTGCGAATAAAAATATGATTCATCCAGCTATGATCATGATCAGATAATAAACAGGCAAATCAGACTATGTTGCCAAATGACGCCTTGCTGCATCATCATTACGTGCACCAAGGACACATTGATAGAAACAATATTCTATCAACCGAAGGCATTCATGAGAGAATTAGAATGGATGGTATAAATCCATGTGCTGACACTATCAGGAAAGTAAATTCCAAGAAATAGGAGAACGTGCTGACTCATTTCGGCAGCATTTAATGGCCCTTTCTCTCATATTGTCCTCAATTAAAAAAGGACAAATTCAACTCCTTCTTCACGAAGGACATTGGATAGACACATAATTCTATCAACAGAGAGCATTATTGAGTATGAATAGTGAATAACAAGGCATGTGCTGACACAATCAAATATAAAGTTGCCAATGTAATTGGATAACCTGTAACAATAATTCCAGCAGTATAGTATGCTTTTCGTCCGTTGCAAAGGGACATTCTAGGCTCGATCCACAAAGGTGTTTGATTGACACGCAATCCTCTCAACAGACAGGTTAAGAGGATAAATATGGTGGATACAATGCCTGAAATCATATACGCTCAGACAGGCAGACATAACAAAGAAAACTTCATGTAAACGCAGATCAAGTATGCACCAGGGAAGGTGGCAGAATTATTGGCAGACTAGTAAATAGAACAGTAGAAAGCTTCACATTGATTCAGTACGTTTGGTTCTGACAGAAATCATGTGCATGAGCCTGTGAGGGCAGAAACCCTTGTTGTAAGGCGTATACCGCTACGATATTCGTGGTAAAAAATCTCACGATTGTAACAGAAATATTAAGAGACATTGAAAATGCAAACAAGTATGATGACCAGTGGTTCAAGCTTATTATTGAGAGTATCTGCTTGTATTGCCTCACTGTATCGTGACCGGAACAGAATGGGTGCTAGATAGAGAAGCACCAAGACGTATAATATAGATGTACCTATGACTGCCTAGTGGATCTAAAGTTTTACATAAGCATACCTGACTGACCGCGGATACCAAAGGCAGTGGCGGAAGACGCATCAATAGTAACTTGCAAGGTGTTGCAATGTTTTGCGCCTCGTCCCGCCTTTGAGTGCCAGGGGATTAATGCTCAATGGCATTTGTGTGAATTGTACTCGCAAAAATGCGAGCTTGGCACTCAAGGAGTTAAGTTGAAATTATGCTTGACATACGAAACCCATATAGAAAAGGCATTCATGATTGCAAGTACATGTAGAAGTCCCAAATTGACCGAACTGGTCTGGGACTCTGGACCTTCCTGTTTATGCCAGGTCATGCTGTTGGGAGCCCAGTGATTCTATACATGGGTGATAATATGCCTTACCAACTTAGCTTGTCTGTGGTGAACTTGGTAATAGCTCACCATCTGAATGAAACCCCATGTCGCTCAGAAGATTAGTATCAATGCCTTACAGTTAGGTCAAAGCGGCATTATAAAAGGGGTACATCATCTGAAGAAGTCCAGGAAACAGCAACTGTTTGTGCCAAGAGGCACGTTGTACATACAGAAAATGTTACATTCAGATATAATGCTATGTCTATAAGCTAATATTGCCATTTTCTGTAACCTGTGCTGTGCATGACGATGGAAGTTAAAGCCTCGGGTTCTGTTATAGAAACCCGATTCTACACAGTATGGGATTGTTAATATTCAGTGTATCGGCACAGAGGGGTAATCCGTTCATGAAATTCAACTGGACAGAATGAAAATAGTAATATTTGTTTAATATTACAACCTCTCAGATTGAGATACGTGAATTAATAAATGGATATAAGTGACTAACATGAGGTTGCACAAGATAAACAATATTGTTTGTATCACCGGGAAATTGTGTATGCACGGATATATCCATAATGTGTCTCCACGAGATCGCGATGTGCACATCAGCGGCGTGGAGATGTGGACGGTCGAGACCGGTGTCCCACGACCAGGCTTAGAATTTGAGGAACTTAACAAGTCTAAGAGTAAATCTCTATGTGCATTGAGACAATTGGTCTGTGCACACTTTTACAGTGAATATTCACTTTAGCCAAGTTCGGCCTTTGATACTGTGATCCTAAAAGGACGCATCTATGTGGGTGAACATCGCTACATTTGTAGCCTTGCCCACAGAGGTTCTGTACGTGACAACAGGGCTTTAAAGTCTCATATAGTCCAATCGAGATGTAGTCTCGATCGGAGACTTACGTAATAAAATAGGAAGATTAAATGAGAACTTCAGTTTGAAATTTAATATTAATTTTATTAGTAAGACGTAGTGAGAGACTACATCCCTCCTCACCCACCCAAGTCTTACTAGCATCATACAAGAAGTTCTCATCTTTATCATCTTCCTATGTTTGGTCCTGTAGTCACGTACCAGCTTTGAATATTGACACATGCGCGCAAGCGGGATCTCATATAGTCCAATCGAGATGTAGTCTCTCACTACGTCTTACTAATAAAATTAATATTAAATTTCAAACTGAAGTTCTCATTTAATCTTCCTATTATGCATGCTTTTTTACAATTTTTTTCGACATTTCAAAAGGTATATTTTTGTAATAGTCAATCAAAGCAGTTTTTTCACATTTTCTGTGCTTGTATTAATATATTATGCACATTATTTTTGTTTTTTTTTGCAGGTGAACTGTCTGTCCTTCAACCCATACAGTGAGTTCATTCTTGCGACCGGATCAGCAGATAAGGTATGCACAGCTTCATAGCAGACAAGCCTAACACAAGCCCCCAAACTAACTTTTGTCTGTACTGGGGGGTGTTTCACAAAGATCCTAAGTTGATCTCAGCACTAAGATGGTCTTAAATATTATGGAAAGCCATTAGTGTCTTGAAACAGTTTTATAAAAAGTTATGTTGAAATGCATAAAATGTTGATTCAAATCATATATCAAAGAGATTCATGATCTTCACATAAAATTCATGAAATCTCTTTGATAATTAGAAAATATATATGATTTGAATCAACATTTTATGCATTTCAACATAACTTTTACAAAAATGTTTCAAGACACTAATGGCTTTCCATAATATTTAAGACCATCTTAGTGCTAAGATCAACTTAGGATCTCTGTGAAACACCCTCCGGGCCTGTTCGGGCAAGTAAAATTATAAATTTGCAGGCAAGCAAAATTATGAAAATGGGAACATGTTTGTTTGTATCATATGATAAAGATATACAGCTGCGTGCATTATGAGATCAAATTGTTAAATGTTTAAAGGGTACCACCACCCAAAAATAATATATTCTTAAAAGAAAGTTAACATCTTGAGTAGTCCATTCCACCAAAAAAATCAGAAAAATAGGTTTTCAGAAAAAATGTGTAATTGGGCAAAAGCATCACCATACTACAACATGAGTTCAGGGGTCTGCATACGAAGAATATCTTTTGTCTAGGACGACCGCATTGTCTGTGATTCTATTGTCTCCAAACGTACGATGAATAGAATTGACGCACTCGCAAATGTTTCCGTAAGTGGTGGTAATTAATTGCATGGTTTTTGAAGTACAAAACGCTTTGCAAAATGTTACGCATCTATTTGATATCACACAACGGAACCACACATATAATTATGTGCAGTTTTTTGCCTGGAGGTCCCCTTTAATGATTCACCATTTTCTTTGTAGGAATTGATGTTGTTGATTTCTATGTACATGCATTTTATTATTTTAAAAAATAAAATAAACTGAACTGACATAATCCAGCAAATTTTTCGGTGTTTTGGCATATTCCTCTCATATAAAGCTTTCGTTCACTTTCGGCGTAGCCCAGTAAGGAAATGACACAGATATATCTACATGTAGTTTGAGATGTGAATTAAATTAACAAATGTGACCGGCTGTACAAAAACCCTGATAATGGCATTTGAAGTTCATATTATAATGTGTGTAAAAGACTTATGTTTGTAAAATGGAAACAAACATATCTTTGCTAAATATTGTCTGATTTTTTTTAGAAGAAGGCATCAAATAAAAGCTTGTGATGGGACCTTTCTAATGGTATGAAAAATCTACATTTTTAGCTCATCCGGCCCACCGATGAGCTTATGCCATGCCGTTGCGTCCGTCGTCCGTCCGTCCGTCCGTCCTTCCGTCCGTCCGTCCTTCCGTCCGTCCGTCCTTCCGTCCGTCCGTCCGTCCTTCCGTCCGTCCGTCCGTCCACAGTTTTCAAAATGCTTCTTCTTCGTTATTTTTCAACCGATTTTGATTCTGATTGGTTCATAAGATAGGGCTAGGAGGGGGATTTAAAACTTCTACACAGAATCGTGAAATTCATTATCTATGGTAATTTATGCAAATTTATTCGAAATCACAAAAAATGCTTCTTCTCCTTCATTTCTCGACCGATTTTGATTTGGTTTGCTTTATCTGGTAGAGCTAACTTTGGTACACTAAACTTCTACACAGAATTTTGAAATTTTTCTCCATTCATTAATTATGGTAATTTTTAATTTTTTAATTTTTTAATTTTTTAATTTGTTTAAATTTTTTTTTTTTTTTTTTATTGTATTTTTTTTTTTTTTTTTTGTTTTTTTTTTTTGTTTTTTTTTTTTACTTTTTTTATTTATTTATTATTTATTTATTATTATTTTTATTTTATTTTTTTAAATTTTAATTAATTAATTTTTTTTTGTTTTTTTTTTCCCATGTCCCTTTCCGGGGCGTCAAATTTATATTTTTTTCACTCTAATTTTTATTTTTTTAATTTTTATGTCCCTTCCAGGGCATCAAATTTTTATTTTTTGACCAGTTGAAAAGTGTACCACATGAAATTTGCGATATTTGATGTTGCGAGATGGCGGATGAGCGCTACGTCATTGACGTTCTGGTTATTTTTACCGACAAGTGCAGGGTTTTGCTATAGCCGGTCACAAACTACCTGCAATTATCCGAATGAATAATTGTCTCTTCTTTGCCACCAGACTGTTGCACTGTGGGATCTGCGTAACCTCAAGCTCAAACTGCACTCGTTTGAGTCGCACAAGGACGAGATCTTCCAGGTCCAGTGGTCGCCGCATAACGAGACTATCCTAGCTTCCAGTGGCACCGACAGGAGACTCAATGTGTGGGACTTAAGGTAAGAAATAAGTAAAATGCTTTTTTCTTTGTTGCCCGATCGGGCAAGTAAAATAAAGAACTGTCAATGTGGGTGGCCCATGTTCATCGATGACATCCGCCAAGACCTGTCTTCCCCTGGTATTTTTGTTAATACATTTTACAGACTGAAATTATTACGTTTTCTCACAAATTTAATGCATGTTTGTGGGGTTTTGTTGACTCGCACAAGGACGAGATCTAGAAACTTCAGTGTTCGCTGAATATTGAGACAATCCAAGTTCCAGTGGCACGGACAGGAGGCTCAATGTGTGGGACTTTACTTAAGGTAAGAAATTAAAAACTAACCTTTTTTCTTGTGGCCCGATCGGGCAGGTAAAGTCAACAATGTTGGTCACAGCATTAAGAGACCATCCTAGCTTCCAGTGGCACCGACAGGAGACTCAATGTGTGGGACTTACGGTAAGAAATTACAAATTAACTTTTTTCGTTTGGCCCGATCGGGCATCCCAAATAAAGAACTGTCAATGTGGGTGGCCCATGTTCATCGATGACATCCGCCAAGACCTGTCTTCCCCTGGTATTTTTGTCAATACATTTTACAGACTGAAATTATCACGTTTTCTCACAAATTGTGTGCATGTTTGTGGGGTTTTGTTGAGTCGTACAAGAAAGAGATCTTTGAACTTCAGTGGTCGCCGCATAATGAGTCCGTCCTAGCTTCCAGTGGCACCAACAGGAGACCCATTGTGTGGGACTTAGGGTAGGAAATAAGTTGAATGCTAAAACGCCTCCAAGATCTCTGTCTTCCTCTGGAGTTCTGTTACATTCTACCCTAAATGAGCAAGCTTTCTAACATAATATGCGGTTAAAACAAGTACAATTGTCATGTTTTGTTTGTGTTTTTCAGCAAAATCGGTGAGGAGCAGTCTCCCGAAGATGCAGAGGATGGTCCCTCCCCCCCCCCCCCCCCCCCCCAGCTGCTCTTCATCCACGGCGGTCACACCGCCAAGATCTCAAATTCCTCCTGGTGTTGGGTTGCGTTAGCTGTGAAAATAAGAACTTTTCTCGCAATCTTTGTAGTGGATACAAGTATAAAAAGTAACATTTTAATTTTTGTTGTTTTTTTCAGCAAAATTGGTGAAGAGCAGTCTCCCGAAGATGCCGAGGATGGTCCCCCCGAGCTGCTTTTCATCCACGGCGGTCACACCGCCAAGATCTCAGACTTCTCCTGGAACCCCAACGAGTCCTGGGTGATCTGCTCCGTGTCGGAGGACAACATAATGCAAGTCTGGCAAATGGTGAGTCCCTTTGTTGAGCAAAATATTTGCCTTCGGTGAAAATGTTGCATTTTTGTTGTTGTTGTTGTTGTATATTTACACTATGTTGAAGCAGCGATTTGTTGATTATGGAGTGCCATAATCAATTAAACAATGTAAAAATAAAACAATGTAAAAAAAATATATATATACAAATGGGTATATATGTAATGATACAATAGTTGTTGCTTGCTAACCAGTGGTACTAAATAAAGTTAAAGGTACACTTGAGTATTAGTACTTCCCGAAATGCCTCTTGACACTTAATTGGTTGGTTTTAATTCCATTTGAAAGTTCATTGAATAAAACATGTGAAATGACAATCATTCCCTTTCAAAGGCTCTCATAGTTGTAAAATTTGATTTCAAAATATTGTATTTATATATCGTCTGGCCAGGCGATAATCTTGACTATTAAACAAATACAGAAAATGCTTATACACTTCTTTCAAAAAATTTCAAGAGGTTTTTAAAAAGTTGTTAATCATTTTTTTAACAAAACATCACAGTCATGTATGACTAAGTCATATTACTTAGTTGTTTGTAATAGTGTATACCTTTCAAGCATGGTGGAGTTATAACTATTAGTTTTTACTGTATTGGTGCAGGTTTTGGTTAATAAAATTCAGTTTGACTAAAACTCAACTATCCCTTTAACCATCTGAGAACATAGACCTTTAATGCAAATTGCACTCCATAGTTTGAAACCATGGTTTACATAAACTTCCTTTGTCTATTCCACCCAAGTTGTTTTCCTTACATAACCAGATAAAGAAAATCATGTATTATTTCTATCTCTGTCTTTTGACAGGCTGAGAATATCTACAATGACGAGGAACCAGAGGCAGGGGCAGGGGATCTAGAACAGCAGTCATAGAGAGCTAACCCGGCCTGAACTCCTGGGGACCACACCCGGAGAGTTACACCCCAACACACCCTAGCCATTCCAGGGGGGTGTTTCACAAAGTTGGACTTAGAATTATCATGGAAAGCTATTATTAGTTGTTACTTGAAATTAATACATTAGTTTTAAAAACACAACATGCAACTTGATACAAAATATACATGTACATTTTCTATTATCAAGGGGATTTCATGTTTGTGATGTAAGATTTCTTTGTAAGTCTCAAATTGTTCATATGATTATTGATTTGAATATGTTTTTATTCCAAGGCTACAAGTGGCCGGCCATAGTTCTAAGTCCACCTTAGAATCTTTGTGAAACACCCCCCTGGGGATGGAAACTCAAATACACCAGGGGGGTGTTTCACAAAGATCCTAAGTTGATCTTAGCACTAAGCTGGTCTTAAATATTATGGAAAGCCATTAGTGTCTTGAAACAGTTTTGTAAAAGTTATGTTGAAATGCATAAAATATTCATTCAAATCACATTTATTTTCTAATTATCAAAGAGATTCATGATCTTCACATAAAATTCATGACATCTCTTTGATAATTAGAAAAGATATTTGATTTTAATCAACATTTTATGCGTTTCAACATAACTTTTACAAAACTGTTTCAAGACACTAATGGCTTTCCATCATATTTAAGACCATCTTAGTGCTAAGATCAACTTAGGATCTTTGTGAAACACCCCCCAGGCACTGGTGCACTTATAATATGGACGATACCAAATGTCACATGGGCCCCGTTGCAGAAAGAGATACAATCGGTGGTAAGTTACAATTAATTGTCAGTCGGATCATGTGTTCTAAATGCACAAATCTTGATTGGTTGAAACGCACACATTTTCTGACGTACAGTTAATTGTATCTCTTTCTGCAATGGGGCCATGGTGTATAGGTGTATATAGTCAAAGAATCTTTCACATATTAGATCCGAGAAGACACAATTTGTTTGCCTTATTTATCAAGGTGATTACACCGTCGGTTGTGAAAGTGAAAGGCGCTAAGTTACCTTTTTGTACTACGGAGATAATCGTGTTTAGAGTTTGATAGCCACAGCCCACATTACAATCCCAATTCAGCACTTGAAAAAAATATTTTGTATAAATATTTCAAAAATTAGAAATGATTATTATCTGAACATAGAGAAGGCTCTGTCACACAAGATTGGTATGCAGAACTTAAACCAAAAATGTACTGAACTTGTATTGGAACTTAACTATAGAGGTCACCTGTCTACAGTGGCCACAAATTTCTTGCTTCCCTTAGGTGGTCACTGTACACAGGTTTGACTGTATCATGGAACCTGTCTATAGAGGCCACCTGTCTACAGTGGCCACTTTTCTTGTTTCCCTTTGGTGGTCACTATACACAAGTTAGACTATACAATGTTAAGGAACCTGTCTATGGAGGCCACCTGTCTACAGTGGCCACTTTTCTTGTTTCCCTTTGAATATGTGGTCACTATAGTTTACACAGGTTTGACTGTATTTTGGGAGTAGCTATCATGTCTTGTAGGGTGAAAATGCTGTTGTAATCATGATTTTGAATACTTGGCCCTTCTATCTTGCTGACCTAGTCGGACATGTTATCATCCTTTTTTCTATTTTTTGTTTACCCCCGATCCTACAATACTTAGTATTACCCTTACGATAAAAACACTCACAAAATATATGTTTTAGTTGAAACAAACAAAGCTTTGTATTTTTTCCCTGCTTATTATCTTAGTTCCATTCGAGATCTATTTTAGATGATATGGCTTATTAATAAATAGTATACAACAAGAGATTCTTGTCGGTAACTGAAGAGTTCTGACCTTAATTTATCATAGTTAAAGGGGAAGTTTCCCCAAGTACTAATGTAGATTGAATGAAAGGAGAACAATTTTAGAAGCCCAATAGTGACAGTTTGAGCAAATTTGGATTTTCAATTCAAAAGTTCGCTATTAGGTATCTAAAATTGTTCCCTTTCCACCCAACCTGCTTAAAAAGCTTGTAGAAACTTCCCCTTTAATGACTAAGAATATCTATTAGAAAGAAAATGTTGTGTAGCGTGCTTAGCCCTATTTTCTGAAATAGACTTCTAAGAGTTGAAACCTAGTTGAGAAATTACTCGTGTATCACTGAGAACAGAATATTTCTTGCTTGTTTAAAAATGTGTTTAACTTTGTCTTCTGTAAATAATGCCCTTCTCGATAATCAAGTATTAAAATATGCTAGGCTCCATTATGTTGGTATTCATTTTCAGATCTGCAGTTTTGCGGATTTGCTGCGGTCTGAAGGGATTGTAGTCGGTTGAAGACAACACAATAATAACATGAATGCATTTCAACACCATCAGGGGGGTGTTTCACTAAACACTTACGTTAGTTTTAGCATCGTTTCAATAGGATGATTTTTTACTATAAAATCGATGCTAAAATCGATTTTAGTGATGGTGAAACACCCTTGAGGTGGATCAGCCTGAAGAAGGCGAAACTGTTTGAGTTACAGTCAATGCAACCGTGGAGTGTAGATAGTACTTCACCAATTATCTAGTGTCAAATTTTGACATTGTACCATGGATTTCAAATTTGATTGTCTCTAGATAGCGAGAAAGTTTTTTTTTTTTTTGTGTCTGGGTATCTTTTGTATACTGGAAAGGCATACGTTTCATGGATTTGTCCAATTTGTTTTCTTGACTTATTTTTTTTGTCTATAATTAAGTCTGTAGCATTTTCTTACAGACTTCTCAGTGTAAATTTTCATGTATGTATTTCTTTGGTCTCGAATTGTATTGAATGATGGTTTGACCATTTGAGTAAATAGCCCATTTTGTATCAAACAATTATTGCATCATCTTTGTATGGTTGTCTGCTTTGTGTTCTTATATGTGACCGGATGCGGCAAGACCCAGGGGGGTGTTTCACAAAGATCCTATAAGTTGATCTTAGCACTAAGATGGTCTTAAATATTATGGAAGGCCATTAGTGTCTTGAAACAGTTTTATAAACGTTATGTTGAAATGCATAAAATGTTAATTCAAATCATATATATTTTCTAATTATCAAAGAGATTCATAATCTTCACATAAAATTCATGAAATCTCTTTGATAATTAGAAAATATATATGATTTGAATCAACATTTTATGCATTTCAACAGAACTTTTACAAAAATGTTTCAAGTCACTAATGGCTTTCCATAATATTTAAGACCATCTTAGTGCTAAGATCAATTTAGGATCTTTGTGAAACACCCCCCCCAGCACTTGGTGGCAAAAATCAAAATGAAGACTTTCAAGCACCGAGAAAGGCCTTGTCAAAAGCTTGCATTGGATGCCTTATTCTGAAGGAATTAATTATAGTACAGACTGTCCCAGAAAAAACGAAACCGGGTTTCATGGCAGAAATTTTTATGTTATAATGAATAATTTCCTTGATGATATATATATGTCTGAAAAGCTCTGTGTCTCTTCTTTCATTTGATATATAACTTATGGCACATAGTTCATGCATGACTGAATTAGAACGATGGAAAGTGGTGTTACCAAGATTCTATTTGCACGCAGAAATTGCAAGTTTGGGTGAGGTTTTGGGGCGAGTTTTAAGAGTAGTAAACGTACAGTACTTATTTTGAAAAAGGACAAATACCGCATACAAATTCATAATTTTATCTTTTATATGACACCTCATGATTAAAAAATAAATGATTTATGCCAGAGAACGAGTACAATGAAAACATGCTTGATTCCAGCCCAAATG
>JBAMJV010004852.1:0-12006 GCA_037951105.1 Echinarachnius parma | reverse complement strand
ATTCATGTATGACTTGTCACGGTCAACGTTCACGGTCAGTTAAGATTTTTTCGAGGGGGGTGTCGGTGAAGATTTTTCGAGGGGGTGTCGGTGAAGATTTTTTGAAGGGGGTGTCAGTAAAGATTTTTTGAGGGGGGAGGGAGGTGTCCGTCAAGATTTTTGAAGGGGGGGGGGGTGTCCGTAAAGAATGTTCGAAGCCTAGTCCGAGATCCTTCAAAAATGTTCAAGACTGAGATCCGTCAAAAATTTCGAGGTAGAGACCGAGACCACTTGGTTTTCGGGGGCCCGAGACCACTTTGTAAAGGGGGGGGGGGGGTTTGAACCCCCAAACCTCCCCCCCCCCCCTCCCCCCCGGGCACGCCTATGACCACCATGCACTATCACCTCCACGCACCAAAATCACCTCCGCAATACCAAAAACATGAGGGTGAAATTATTTAAAAAGTAAAGTAAGTCCCTCCACCAATCAGTCTGACCACTCTGCGCCGCTGATCATCACCGACACCCATCATCATCATCACCATCATCATCATCATCGTCATCATCACCATCATCATCATCATCATCTTCATCATCATCATTATCACCATCATCATCTTCATCACCATTATAATCATCCACTCTCCGCATCAGCAACATCATCATCTTCATCATCAATCACCACCACCAGCAGTTCAGTCAAACTAACAACAATATGCAGTGCTAAAAACACTTTTTCGGTTGCAACGAGAGACACATTAACGAGATGTTAGATTATGGACTCATTAGAGAATGGACCTGAATAACACAGTGGGTGATGAACAATCGGTTGATGGTAGACATCATTTATTACTCATATTTTAAAAAGGTCGTTCGATTTTTATCGATTTCCTTTGACATAAGATAAAATAAACTTCACAATACATACATCATATAACACAACATTATGACAAAATATCCCAATACAAGATTGTATAAACATGATACAATAGTGAAAATAAATAACTGTTATGCTATACATGCAATTACAATCATGAATCAAAGTAATTTAATTCGTGTTGGGTGAATACACATATCGAGTAATAATAATAATAATATTTATAACGCACATATCACACACGTCTAAGTGCTATTAGGAACAGAAAGTAAAAGAAAAGTTCAGCATAAAATATCACAATTACTAAGTAAGTTTAAATAACAATACCAACTATTACAATTATGTAAAAATAGGTTAGTGAAAAGGTGTCGTCCCTATTGGGCAATTCCACGCCAAATGAGCCAAAAGTGGAAAAATCAAATGACGATTATTTCTGATCTTGTTTATTTTTTCTGGATTATTTTTTAATAAATCATGATCACATAATAATATCTTTCAGTTTTCATGATTTAAAAAAATATTGGGCGTCTCCTGATAGGAGAAACATACACCATACATGAACCTATACACATCGGACTACACAGTGCCTATTTCAAGATTTTCTTCATTTTTTGCATTCCTTTCTGGTATTTTTCTGTTTTAAGGTACCAAATTGGATGATTGAATATCACAATGTGTGTTCAGGTGATATTTTCAGTATTTTGAGAGACCTAAAGTATATTTTTAATGAATCAAAAACTCTGTCCTTCCGTTACTGTCCTTCCGTTACCGAACAGTGAAGCAATTAACTTCTTGTAATTAATATACCAATAGACATATTTTTTTCAAATAAGTGTTGTAATACTCTTTGAACATTAGGGAATGGACTATGAGCCAATGTAACATGATAGTCCTCTTAACTTCACAGAGATTGGATCATAACTAAAGAACTTGAAAATCTATGTCCGTTTTGCCGTCCTTCCGTTACCGGTCCATATCTAATCAACGTAATGTAAAAAATAAATTTAAAAAATAGGAAATCAAAGGTGTCCCACCAAGAGTCTCAGAAATGTAATTTACAATGAAGAATCATAAGCAGGATCCTGGAATTATTTGATTTAATTTCAGAAATTGCGTCTGAATGTCCTTCCGTTACCGTGGAATTGCCCTATTGCCAACATGAGTACAAAGGATGTGAATGCAGCATGTTTTGTGTTTAATCTAGCACTATACCAAGGACAAGGTGCCTGATCTTATTGCCTTGTTCACCCAGCAGAAGTTTGCCCAAAGGGCAAGTCCAACCAAGCTCATTACTCACAAGGGCTCTAATAAGATAGGATATAACCCTAACTATAACAAACAATACTGCTTTCGCTTCACATATTCACATTTAATATCCTAGCAAACAACACCTTCCATGCACTTTCAAAAAGTTGTCAAAATAAGTATCACTATTATGATAATAATTATGTTTGACAAAGGCCACTAGGCCGAATATCAACACAGAAAATCGTGTCAGAGTTTTGTTTTATTTTAACTTTTGATCATTGACTATAATATACAACCCTATAAAAAAAAAAAATACATAAAAGTCGTCAGAAATAACTAAATCTATATATTATTGGGTTGTCTTTTACTATGATGACTTCCCAGTATGGTAATTGGAGCCAGACACCCGCTGTGAGTTGAACAACTTACTGATGGAACTGAGACATAGAATTGAACATAGATAGATAGATATAGCTTTATTTATCTTCTTTATACTTCTATAAATAAAATATAAATATAGTGATCAATAGATTAGAATTATAACTCAAGACTTCATTGATGTTTTCCACATATCCCCCTCCGTGCCATGAGTGAGAATGGTCGAGTCCGTTATCTTGGGGATTCCCCAAGATATAAGATGCATTACGTACCATGCATTTAACCGAGCGTGAACCTCCTGCGTATCGGTATAGTACATCACAATTACGTTGTCAATATGTGGTACACTACACGCGCTGTCGATGTATATGGTTTAGGAGAGATCACGAAGAAATTATGTTTGACAAAGGCCTAAGGCCGAATATCAACGCAGAAAATCGTGTCAAGAGTTTTGTTTTATTTTTAAAACTTTTGACCATTGACTATAATATACAACCCTATAAAAAAAAAAACATACATAAAAGACGTCAGAAATAACTAACTCTATATATTATTGGGTTGTCTTTTATTATGATGACTTCCCAGTATGGTAATTGGAGCCAGACACCCGCTGTGAGTTGAACAACTTACTGATGGAACTGAGACATAGAATTGAACATAGATAGATAGATATAGCTTTATTTATCTTCTTTATACTTCTATAATATAAATAAAATATAAATATAGTGATCAATAGATTAGAATTATAACTCAAGACTTTATTGATGTTTTACCACATAGCCCCCTCCGTGCCATGAGTGAGAATGGTCGAGTCCGTTATCTTGGGGATTCCCCAAGATATAAGATGCATATAAAAAAAATATATATATTCGTACCATGCATAACCGAGCGTGAACCTCCTGCGTATCGGTATAGTACATCACAATTACGTTGTCAATATGTGGTACACTACACGCGCTGTCGATGTATATGGTTTAGGAGAGATCACGAAGAAATTATGTTTGACAAAGGCCCAAGGCCGAATATCAACACAGAAAATCGTGTCAGAGTTTTGTTTTATTTTATCTTTTGACCACTGACTATAATATACAACCCTATAAAAAAAAACATACATAAAAGACGTCAAAAATAACTAACTCTATATATTATTGGGTTGTCTTTTATTATGATGACTTCCCAATATGGTAATTGGAGCCAGACACCCGCTGTGAGTTGAACAACTGATGGAACTGAGACATATTTGTTGGTCTACATTAGAAGAAGTCTAGTCAAAATACTGCCAGGAGTTGTTGGATCCGAAGATGCAAGAGATGCGAGGTCTCTTTGGTGCACCTGCAGCTGGACTCTGTCTCTGCATGGTTCCCTTGCCCTCGTAGGTGCTAGGGTACTGATAACGGCCGTAAGATGTAATTATGCCACTGCATGTGGCCGTGGTGGTTCCCACATCATGGGAGATCTTTGGCTAATCGAGACTCATGATGACGTGGCAGAAAGGCAGGGCAATTGATATGCAGAGCTCTGCGCCGTATCTCTGGACACTAGCCCATGTACTGCCAGAAGTTTGCTCCAGAGATGATGGGATCGGGAGGACAGCGAGGTCGTTGGTGCGGCGGCGCCTCTGGGTTCCTCGGCCCGTAAGTGCTGCTGGGGTACTGATATGGCCGAGAGATGTAATTATTTTGCTGCTGCGGCGGGCATGGTTGCCACATCATGGGAGGCCTTTGACCAATATGCTGATGACCAGGCATCAAAGCAGGACGATGGACACCTGGAGCAGATCCGTATATCTGGCCACCAGCATGACCACGTTGCAGTTGACTTCCGGGATATGTTGGGCGAGCAAACTGTCCATTCACTGGCCTCGGGTTGAAGATCCACGGTGGAGTTTTTCCAGGATAAATCATTAGATCTCGATGGCCGGATAAATCGTAGGCATTCTCTAATTTGATGATGTTGACGTTGTCAATTATTTTTTTAAGATCAAGAAAATAACCAATATCTGCTACTTGATCGAAGCGTGTGTAGACTTCCACGTAGGATATGATCACCCGCACGCGATCAAATTTCGAGTTTATTAAGTCAATAAATCTCTTGATCTTGTTAGAACACGCTGCACATGACGAATAAAATGTAAACAAGTGCAGAACATGCTTCCGATTATCTCCGAGCAGTTTGTGCAATAGTTGAAAATGTTTCAGGAAAAAACAGATTATTCTTTCTTCCGCGTGCTGCACCGTACCATCGGGACGCTTACGGGCTGTTGCGGCCACGAATCGTCGGGAGTGCAGGCCACCATCAGAAAACCAGTCCCCAACTAGAATCATATTTTCTTCATCGATTCCCGCGTAATCGACCGATAACGCTGCAAACTGGCGTCTTCTCGGATTCATAAACGTGTCGAATTCACGTTGAAATGTGCAGTAAAGCCTTTTGGAATAATCCTTTTTGGTCAAATTATTCAAACCCATTTTGGTTCATTCAGTGTACGCTGCTTCGAAGTTCAAGTACTAAAGTCAAAGTTATATTATGAACAGCGAGTGGATTTGCATCCGAATATATACCCGATTGATACATGATTTCGAAATTCCCCCAACTTAAAATAGTCATTGCAACATCGGGCCATCTTATGACTCATTACGTTGCAGTTACGTTGCACATCTCATCTCAGCCGATCGGAGTAGTTTCCACATGAAAAACTAAGGCAGGTATATTCATATTGGAGGGACGAAGAATGTTCAAGGGCAGAATTGAACAGATATCGGATAAATAGATATAGCTTTATTTATCTTCTTTATACTTTTATAAAAGTGATCGAGAAGAATTATAACACACGACTTTATTGATGTTTTACCACATCCCCCTCCGTGCAATATGAGTGAGAATGGTTGAGTCCGTTATCTTGGGGATTCCCCAGGATTTAAGATGCATTACGTACCATAACCGAGCGTGAACCTCCTGCGTGTATCGGTATAGTACATCACAATTACGTTGATAAATTATGTGGTACACTACACGCTCTGTCGATGGTTTAGGAGAGACCACAAAGAAAAATTCCCTACCAAAATAATAATTATTGTCCTCTGATGGTGTGGACAAATTTGTTCTCGGACAGCAACCAAAATACATACATAATGTAATAAATGTAGCTTATGCAGGTATGTGATTATGTGCACGCGTGTATAGGTATATGAACAAGTGTAGGCTATATAATATAGGTTTTCCCGCTCAATTTTACACTTTTGTCTATCGAATTCATTAAGGGTCATTCAAATTCACGCATTACCGCGTAATCGTTGGTATCAGTCTTCCAAATTCCGAATAAGTGCAAGCGATTTCATGCATACGCATACGCTTTCGTTTATGGGCACTCGAATTCGCGAATGTGCAGCCAACTGTCAACTGCCCTTTCGCGAATTCGAATGACCATTGATGAAAAGGTATGCTCTTTGTGCGAATTCCCTTGCTCCTACGTGATTTTGAACGACTATTTACGAATTCGAATGCTGCTTTGACACGGCGATCGCAAATCGCGCGAATTCGTTTGCTCCTATTATCAATTCGATTGACAAAATCGCAAAATTGAGCGGGAAAACCTATAGTACTCTCTTTATGTGTGTGTGTGTGTGTGTGTGTGTGTGTGTGTGTGTGTGTGTGTGTGTGTGTGTGTGTGTGTGTGTGTGTGTGTGTGCGTGTGTGTGTGTGTGTGTGTGCGTGCGTGTGTATGTGTGTGTGTGTGTGTTTACGTGTATGTGTGCGTGCGTGCGTGCGTGCGTGCGCGTATGTATGTGTATTATATTATCTGTGTGTAATTCATTTTGCTTCGCGTTCAGGATCGATATGCAATGAGAATTATAATAGTATTTGTTTATTGTGTTGTTATTTATGTATTTGTTATGAATGTGGATATAATAATGAACAACACTGAAAACGCTAGATAGCCTCGTTGGATGTCAGCCTATATTAATGAATCAACATTTATTGAGGCTCGCCTCTAATTTTAATTAGTCACCATAATTATTATTTGTAACAAAATAATATGTTCCCGCGTATAGAATACGCAGCCGTCATTACTCATGAGGCTACTTAAATGGAACCACCACCCACAAATAATATTCTTATAAATGAAAGGTAATTGTTTTGTTAGTCCATTCCACCTACAAGTTCAAAAAAATTGGCATCCAGATAAAAATTATATAATTTGAAAACTCATCACCATACTAGTGTAAGTGTTCATGGGTCTGTATACGAAGATTGCGGCTGTTGTATAGGACGTACGTATCTCCGTTGGTTGTCTCCGAACGACGCGCGTGGATAGATTTGGCGTACTCGCATACAATTGACGCATAAGGAACCATAATGCCCTTATGGTTCCGTAAATGTTGGTGATTGATTGTATTGTTTATGAGTTACACAACCCTTTGCAAAGTGTTGTACATATTTTTAATATCAAACACTGATACCAAAACATTTAAGACTGTGTTGTTGTTTGCGTGGTGGTGCCATTTAAAGTTTAAACAAATAATGATTTAAAGCATGTTATCGATTTGATTTATGGTCGATTTACGCTTTTAAAGTTTGTTTTGATGAACACTGATCTACATAATAATAATAATAATATTTGCATTTTTATGGTGCTTTATACGGGCGTTTCTAAGCGCACTGGTGGTCTGTCTAAATAAGAAAACTAGTAAACACGATAGCATAAAAACAATACAACACCAAAGTCAAAGTAACAAATAAGAAATAACAAATACATGTATATATATAATACAATACTTAATAACTAACTGTGTGCGCCTCCAGAAAATTACAACTGCTTATAAAAAAAAGATGGGTTTTGAGGAGGATTTTAAATGATTCGATAGATGTGGCATTCTGAATATGGGGTGGGAGTTTGTTCCAAAGGGTGTGGGCAATGGACGAGAAGGCTCGGTCACCATAACGAGTTTTTGTACGTGGGCCATGAAGTAATTGGAAAGAGGAAGATGAACGGAGGGGTCTGGCAGAAGAGGAGGAACGAAGGGGGGACTACCATCATTTTCAAAAGTTTAAGACCACCTGGGAATTTGTGGGTATTTCAATAATTTGGACTGCATTCTTTTGTCTTATTGAATGATTACGTGGTCAGTAGCAAAAGAGTAATGGTCAGTGAAAAAATTAATATTTTTATTTCGGGGGCTCCATTTTCGGGGGCTACTTTTCCAACTTTCGGGGGTACATATTTCCAGGCTCTTTTTCGAATTTCAGGGGATATTAATAAGCTATAATGCTGTAAGTGATCATTTTATAAGCATTTGATCACAATCCAAACAGAAAAATCCCACAAAAAATCTCGAAAATCCAAACAAACAAACAAAAAAAAATTGGGGGGCGAATTTTTTTTTCGGGGGGCGAATTTGGGCATTTCGGGGGCGAATTCGCCTGCCGCCCCCATGTATTTTTTGCTGGTAATGGTATAAGCCCAGCAGTTCAAGTGTGATACAAAGGTTATGCGTTAAAAATAAAAGTATGTCTGAAAAATAAATGTTTAACTTTGTTGTGTTTTTTTTAGTTATTGCATTTTGGAAGGGTGGTCTTAAACTTTTGCAAATGATGGTAGGTCTTAAAGATATATGGGGGCAAGATTATGTGTGATTTTATATGTGAGAAGTAGGATCTTGAAAGTAATGCGGGAATGGACCGGTAGCCAATGAAGTGAGCGGAGAACAGGGGATATATGGTCATGTTTCCTTCTATAAGGGTGACTAATCTATAGCGGTTGAATGTTGGATACGTTGGAGGGGGGATATATGAGAAAGAGGGAGGCCGGCGAGGAGGGAGTTGCAGTAGTCCAGATGAGAGGAGACGAAGGCGTGGACGAGTCGCTCAGCGGATGATTGGTCAAGCAGACGCCTAATCTTCCCTATTTTAAAAATACTCCAAGTAATCATATATTTTAAAATTCCCTTTATGTGAATTTTGAATTATGTATTATCATGTAAAATGTATTATGTATTCGTATGCATTCTTAATGTTCATTTAATAAATTTACTTTGAGCCAGTTCCCTGATTTTGTTCAATCCCCATAAAGTTAATAATAGCCTATAGTTATATGACCCACCATGTTTCCGTGGACAATGCTGTTAAGTGATGTTCAATCAAATATGTTTATGTCATACTCGTTCTTTATGTCTCAATTATAGGGTCGTAGAACCCATAACCAGGATGATTATATTTCATTACCAGTATACGCCAACAGTATTTTCTCGTCTATTAAGCATTATTTTATTGATTCATAATGTTATGATTTTACCCCCTCCTCTCCTTTCATTATCTTCATCACCGTCATCAGTTATGTAACCATTTTACATCCCTCTCCTTCTCGTCATTAGTATCACCAGAATCATCCATTTTGTCATAGTAATCATCATTATCATCAACATCATCGTCAACTTCACAACTACTACCACCACCTCCGTCATTATCACTGTCATCATAATTATCTCATCGTTATCATCATCATAAGTATGTATTAATTATACCATCAAAATCCTTTTTTGTATCACCATCATCACGATCATCCCTATCGTCATCATCCTTATCATAATCTTCATCATAATCATCGACATCATCTTCGCCACTACCACCACCTCCATCATCATAATTATGTAATCGTTATACCACCCTCCTCCTTATTATCAATTATCAGCAGCATCAGTATCATATCCATCATCAAGATTATGTCATAATTATAACCAGTACCCTCCTCATCATCATCTCCACTAACCCATGCACCCCCACACTCCTCCCCATTATCACCCTCATCATCACCACCATCATAATAATGTAGTTATTTTACCATCCTCCTCTATTTTATCACCATCACGTCGATCACAATCATCACTATCGTCTTTATTGTCATCATCATAATAATCATCACGATTAACACCATCACCACCATCATCATCATAACAATCATCACGATCATCAACACCACCACCATCATCATAACAATCATCAACACCACCACCATCCGATCACGATCATAAAACACCACCATCATCATCATCATTATCATCATACCATCACCACATTGCTCCAATCAATCCTCTCATCCGAATACGTAGTATGATATAAATTATATAGTTCAGCGCGGAGCAGACAGAGCCGACTTGACCCGATCCGACTGGTTTTCAGTCGGATCGGCTTTGTGTGCATTGCCTCACGACTCCAATTTTACCAGTCGGAAGCCAGTCCAAAATCAATCGGAATATCAATGATCGGACCCCGATCAGGCCCGATTTAAAGCCCGGCGCAGACAGATCAGACTCGACCCGATCCGACTGGTTTTCAGCCTGATTAACTCAGAACTCCAACGGACACTAGCCTGACTGAAAACCAGTCGGATCGGGTCGAGTCGGCTCTGTCTGCGCCGGGCTTAACATGTTGATCGACCGCAACTGAATCGGACCGACTGTGGCTTCAGTCGGCTCTGTCTACACCGGGCTTAAAACAACAAAATGCAGTGCTGAATAACACAACGATGAGCGATAGGTTGGTGATATGTGTTGTTTATTATTTCTTTAATTCTCATATTTACAACAACTATACACTAGTACCTGTTTGTATCATCTTGTTTGCTATACACTTGTACCGGTTTGTACCATCTTGTCCAGTATCCCAGATACAGCCACGAGCGGTCCTACTAATTGGTGCCAACCAGTGCCAACCAGTGCCAACCAGTGCCAACTAGTGCCAACCAGTGCCAATTAGTGCCAACTCAAACAGTGCCAACTCAAACAGTGCCAACTCAAACAGTGCCAACTAGTGCCAACTCAAACAGTGCCAACTCAAACAGTGCCAACTAGTGCCAACTCAAACAGTGCCAACTTAAACAGTGCAAACTGGGTGCAAACTAGTGCCAACTTAAACAGTGCCAACTAGTGCCAACAATACCAGTTCGCTGGCTGCTTAATTGCGAATGCCAGGGTACCCGTGTGTTGTCCGCCCCGCCGTGCCACGGGGCTGGCCGTGCGCCGCGTTGTCGCTGGCTCGATTATGTAGTGTATGTGGTGCAAAGTATGCGGACGCCATTCACCTGTCTGATAATTATGTAGTGCAAAGTATGCGGACGCCATTCACCTGTCTGATAATTATGTAGTGCAAAGTATGCGGACGCCATTCACCCGTCTGATGGCTCAACAGTGCAGCAAGTAGTGCGAACAAGTGCGAAAAGCCTAAAGTAATAACTAGCTCCATCAGTGGCGTAGCGACGGGGGGGGGGGGGGGGGGGGGGGGGGGCACTGTAGGGGGGGGTGCACGTGCCCCCAATAATGTGCAAAAACAATAGAAAACATAATGGGACATTTTTTGAAAAAACAAAGAAATACAAACGAACGAACAAACGAACAAACAAATACGAACGAATGAACGAACGAACAAACGAACGTACGAACGATTAAACAAGCAAACGAATGAACAAACGAACGAACGATTTTGAACAAACAATATATTACATTTCAGCCGTTAATGAAACGATTTTGATCAAATGAAGTTTATTCTGCCCTTGAAATTATGGTCAAACATACGAACGAACCAACCAACGATTGAACAAACAAACGAACGGACGAATGAATGAACGAAAAAACGAACAAACGAGTGAACAATTACGAAATAAATTAATTATTTCAATTGATTGATTAATTAATTAAGTAAGTAATTAGTGTATGAGTGAATGGAATAAAGCATTCCTTTTCATTCATACCTTTAGTTTATGCATTTTAGACTGGTACAATCAACCAATCAACTATCCGGCTCTAACCGAAATGTATCGACTGACCAGCCCTCAGATCCGGTACAGATATCAAAGAGTATCCGCGGATATCACAGTA
Organism: Echinarachnius parma; assembly: GCA_037951105.1. Classification (NCBI taxonomy): domain Eukaryota; kingdom Metazoa; phylum Echinodermata; class Echinoidea; order Clypeasteroida; family Echinarachniidae; genus Echinarachnius; species Echinarachnius parma. Next base: position 654 of record JBAMJV010004852.1, on the reverse strand, counting down.
CGTTCGTTGCCTTTATACTTCGTTGGTGAAGAAGATTGATGAATCGATGAAGGAAATAAATGAATGACTGAATAAATGTAATGGACCAAGAAACAAACAAACGAACCAATCAACCAACCAACGAACAAACAAACAAACGAACGAACGAACGAACGAACGAACGAACGAACGAACAAACAAACAAACGAACGAACAGTGCAAACTAGTGCCAACTTAAACAGTGCCAACTAGTGCCAACAGTACGTTCGTTGACAAACAAACAAACCAACCAACCAACCAACCAACCTGGCAACCAACCAACCAACCAACCAACCAACCAACCAACCAACCAACCAACCAACCAACCAACCAACGAACTTCGAACGAACGAACTAACGAAAGATTGAACAAACAAACGAACGAACAAACGAACGAACGAACGATTGAATGAATGAATGAATGAATGAATATTGAATGTATGAACGAATGAATGAATAAATTAATTTAATTGATTGATTAGTTAATTAAGTAAGTAATTAGTGTATGAATCACAGTACGTTCGTTGACCTTCATACTTGGTTGGCTAAGATAATATGATAAATCGATGACTGAATAAATAAAAAATAAATGACTGAACGAATGAATGAACGAATGAATAATGAACGAATAAATGAA
>JBAMJV010004851.1:0-28637 GCA_037951105.1 Echinarachnius parma | reverse complement strand
TGTTCAGTTCAGTCATTTCGTGAGAATAATAAATCCAAACTCTTTTGAAGAAATAAACCCAAATCATGCCAGGATCGATCAGAATGATCAATATGAGAAAGTGTCTTGGCGATTTTGTTTTTAATTGAATTGGATAGATAATTTAATTTCATCACCTGATATCTAAAAAAAAAAAAAAAACAATTATAAAGGAACAACAAACAATACATAAAAACACAAAATGAATATAATAAAAATCATGAGAATGAAGAAATATACATGTAGCTCAGAAAGAGAGTTCTCTGCCACCGAATGCATGATTAATGTTGTTATGCGAGCTGGGGAGCTAATTTATTCAACATGATGGAGAATAGACAAAATAACCAAAATCGTCAAGATTTGGTTTATTACGTGAGAATATTATAAACCGGCCTTTCTTTTGACGAAATAAACCCAAATCATAGCGATGATCAATGATTAATAGGAGTGTGTCCTTACGATTTTGTTTTCAATTGAATTGGACTGATCATTTAATTGTATATCTCATAAAAATACAATTATAAAACAACAACAATGCAATACACCAAAACACAAAATGACTATAATACAAATTATGAGAATTGGGAAATATAGCTCAGAAACGGCAAAAAAAACAATATCTATAAATTCTGCCACCAAATGCATGATTAATTGTGTTGTGTGAGTTGGAGAGCAGGGATCTAGTAACATTGTTCAAATTCACAACTTAGTTCATAGGGCAACAATAGTTATATCATCTTTACCTTGTTATATTTGTCTTACACTGAAATAGAAGCATGGAACATTTTTTTTCGAATTTCCCTTTCGTTAAAAAGATATAGTGTTTGGGTTTTTAATTATCCACTAGAAAGTTATAACTGTGTAGAAAGTCATTACAAACACGTTGCATTTGTGCTCATTACTCGGCCATATAACATCCATTTACCATGAAATTAGTGGACACATCAGATCACACAAATATACACTCAACAATTCATCACTTTTGCAAAATGTCAACAAAGTTACTAGACATTCAACATGAGTCATGAAGCAAGGGGAAAATTACTGAAATCATCATGATTATTTGGTTCATTTCGTGAGTATACATCTTAGAAACTCTGGGTCTGAGGAGTAAATAAATCCGAATCACATATATGTTCCGGTTCATTTTGTGAGAATAATAAATATCATCGCTGTTGCACTCAGCTAGTTACACCCGTATTTCCTATCTGCCACTTTCAACAATCACTGACGGATTTCGTGCTAAAGCCTGCGTCACAAATGCAACGGACCCCGGCCGAATTTATAGATCGCCAAAGAGTCGCCGCATTTCAAATCCGCCAGGGAGTCGAGCGTATTTTTCCGTTTGAAAAATCTACCCCGTCACATATTGAACGGGGCTCGGGAGAACCCTATGAACATCAGTGTTCAGAAATCCGGCGCCCGTCAGCAAACAAAAGAAGACGAGCCCATGGTGATTCCCATTGACTTATATTAACAATTTTACCAATTGAAATCAATTGGTACCAATTGAAAATTACCCATTGAAAATTACCAATTGAAATCAATTGGTAATCGAAGAGTATATGGAAAATGAAACAAATACCCATTGAAACCAATGCCAATGGGTCCCGGGGGGTCTGTCCTCATTGAAAGGGGGGTATCATGCGTGACCAAGAAAACGAGTAATTAGGGTGTTTTTTTACGATCAGGCGAGATACTCGAGTATCTCGAATAGGGTCTCAAAATCACCCAAAATCAGGAAAAAGGGTATATTTTTTAGGCTGATAAATTACTCGTTTAGGGTCTCAAAAAGATGAATTACTCGTTTAGGGTCTCAAAAACTCAGCTTACTTGCTTAGGGTATCAAAAATAGTTATCACTTGCTTTTAATAGGGGTTTACAAAAAAAAATTACTTGCTTAGGGTATCAAAATTATAGTTATGACTTGCTTAGGGGTTTACAAAAAATTGATTACTTGCTTAGGGTATCAAAAATAGTTATAACTTGCTTAGGGGGTTACAACAAATTGATTACTTGCTTAGGGTATACAAAATACTTGCTTAGGGGTTTACAAAAAATTGCTTAGGGTATCAAATTACCGATAATCATACTTACTTAGGGTGTATTTTTTGCACCACGCAAATACTCGTTTAGGGTGCTTTTGGCAAGTCCTTGGTCACACATGATACCCCCCTTTCTATGAGGACAGACCCCCCCCCCCCCCCCCCCCCGGCCAAGGGTACCAATTGAATTCAGTTTCAATTGGTACCAATTAGAGTTTCAATGGGTACCAATTGAATTCAATGGGTACCCATTGAAACCAATGCCAATGGGTACTAATGCCAATGGGTACCAATTGAATTCAGTTTCAATTTGTACCAATTAGAATTTCAATGGGTACCAATTGGTTTCAATGGGTACCCATTGAATTCAGTGGGTACCAATTAGAATTTCAACTGGAATTTTGTCCTGGGAGTGAAAATTGCTGAATTTGGAAGCAGGTTTCGGTCCGTTTCGGTGTCCTGCGAACGTCGTCCGACTCCTAAAAAACGCGGCGGAGCCCGCAGTTATCGAGCAGACACCGGCCGTATTCCTGGCGAAAATGACCTTTTGAGCTCGCAGAGAAGTCGGGTGGACTCCGTTTTGGAAATGTGACGGCGGGCGGGCGGATCGATCGACCGGCCGCGCCGGAGCTCGGATTTTCCGGATATCCGGCCGCGCTGATATGATCGTCGCGGATTTGACTGCAAAAAGGACTGGACGAACCTGAAAGAAAACAACTGAAACAAGTAAGTTTGTGTGTTTGTTTGATAGTTTTTAGAGTGTCTAACGCCTTGTGGGTATACTATTGGGAATTAGAAGGAAGACGTTCTTCCACGTCCATTCCCCTTTTAATTAAACGACGATTATTACCGATACCGGTACTTCATTCGGTTATATAACGTGCCCACCTATTCAATTTTGTGTGAGTGCTGTGGTTTCAAATAATAACGTAAATGTCATTGTCCATTTGAAGTAAATGGACATGGCTCATGCACACGCCTGCGTCGCGATGTACACTAGCGAATGGGAAACTGTATGGCCAAGTATGCCCAAGTATGCCCAAAAGTCACACTGCCGTATAGCAGTAGTGACTTCACTAACCCCCGTTTTTTTTTGTAGGACTGTATATGACGTTAAATTAATCACTGTGTTTTTTTATTTTCTCACCTAACTTTGCAGATCGTGCTAGATGACAGGTTTAAAATCCTCCATTTGGAGGCGTCACGTTGCCCCTAGCTAAATTGAAATGGGCTACAATTTTATTCGTTGGTCCTGAACTGCACGTCAATCCAGCATCACCGCACACGTAATAATGGCGTTCACCGTGTAGCTAGCGCAAATTGTATTACGTCATCAATCATACGAACTTGTTTTGGTCGGAAGCAAGGCTCATCATCAACTGTTAAAACTGCAAAGTAAAAATGTATAATTTAATTTAATGTGTGTACGTTTTTTCATAAAAAATAAATATATTCGATCGTATTTTATTTAATTCTATTCAAAAATTAGTCGTTACAATTTTTAAATCCATATTCTTTAAAAGTTTGAAAAACAACAATTCGCAAGCAAAATACGGTAGTTTCATCTCAAGCGCACTCAGTGGCACACACTTTATTTCCGATTTGACAGGCATACAATAATGTGCGTAAGTAATTTACAACGTATCAATTCATGGCTGGACGAAGACTACCTAACGAAAGGTCATTTCAGCAACACACTTTTCACGGTACTTCCGTCGCAAGCGTGTGCGATGATCAGCGCTCGACGCGACTGCATGGCAAATGAACGTGAAATATTGGCTGATTCATAGCAAGAAAAGTGGGTAAGTATCAAAAACACATCTTTCAATGATTTAATTTCACCTTATAGATTACAAATGTCATGTCATAAGTGGAATGAATGAACGGGGAGAAACCCTACCTTACGTTTTGATGTAGGTGGGGATGTGGGTACCTGTATAGGTACCCACATGTAATGGGGATGCTCATGCATGCGCACACTAATTCAAGGGGAATGCTAGGCGAGATGCAGTTATGGTCTTACAAAGTAAAGAGAATGAAAGTGATACTTTGTGAAGTTTTGATCAACATTGGACAAGAAACTTGAGAGTTGTGCCTATTAATATTTTAACATCTAACAAGTAACTAACGGTCAGTGACAGTTGTTGTCGTAACCTAACCAGGCTCTGTGCGTAGCACAGAGCCTGGCATATTGAAGTGTGTGTTAGGTGTACCGCTCGTAACAATTATTGGTAAAAATAGTATATAAGATACTATACAATTTATATCTGGTTTTATACTTTCGACGGATGTTATCCATGGACATCAATGGTCCACTGTCTTGATACATGAGGCTCCATTCGGTGTATTTATTCACAAAATTAGGTTTTTATCGTCCAGATTGTGGTAAGAAGCAAAAATTCCAAAATGGTATCCGAATTTGTGTCCACAGTGCGCATGCGTGAGGTCGCAGGTCAAACTTTGGCGTACGAGCGTACGAGCGTAGCACATCGCTGTGACGAGATGTCGATTGAAATTAAGAAGTTTTTTTGACATGAGGTGTTTTATCCCCTTTAATCAGATTATTTTTTAATTTTGTTTACTTGTACTACACAAAGAAACCCCCATATATGTCGGCGCTACACAAAATTACTATGAAAACAATGATAACCTACCTCAAATTGATTATTTATGTCGATTGTCCTTGTTAGAATCCCGCTGTGCGATGCCGACGGATCGAAAAAAAAAGCCGGATTCTAACAAGGACGATCGACATAAATAATCAATTTGAGGTAAGTTATCATTCTTTTTATAGCAATTTTGTGTAGCGCCGTCGTACATAGGTATTTTAGGGTGCAGTACAAGTAAACAAAATTTTAAAAAAATCTGCTTAAAGAGGATAAAACACCTCATCGCCCATCTACAAACATGTTCCTGCAAGATTTCGAGCGATGTATATGCCAGGCGGTTAGGTTAACATTGAGTACAGTGGCCTGGCTTATATGTATTAGTCAACCGATCGCCACTTACGCGCGGAACCGGAATAAAACCTCGCCTATATATCCCAGCATGCATTGCCGATGACTTTGGAGGCGACAGGACAATTTCGAATATTTGTGCGAAGCCGTTTGGGATTAATCATCAATTTGAGGTAAGTTATTATTCTTTTCATATAATTTCTATGTAGCGCGCAGATAAAACGCACTTTTGTTCTCTAGAAAAGGTTAACCAAATACAAAAAAATTATAATTAAAGGTGATAAAAACACCTCATCGCAAAAACGCTACACCATTTCGATCGTCAGTAATTCACAGCTCTGTGCTACGCACAGAGCTGATCATAGTTATTGTTGTCGTTGATTGAGTCTGAGAATGAGGCGTCATCATTGACATTGTCCGACTCTGTCTGATCATGTAAAATTTTAAAATCATCAATGAGCGATCCTTCCGAAATTGCCTCCTAATTAATATTAATTGATATGCTTGCAACATAGACAATTCATTCGCGCAAGCCGCAAGGCCAAGCCCAAGGCAGGGCAGCACACATCTACTCAGTAAATATGGTCCAGTCAGCTGGACCATTTACACGCAATATACGCTAATAATATGCGGGAGATAAGCATACTGCCCATTCGTACACTGTACCGTTCAAAAGTTGAACGCTATGTTTTAAGATGCATCGGTAAGGAAACGTACAGGAAATAATCATTTTTTTCCTACATTTTGCGGTCTTCAAAACAACAGAGTCGGTAATTATTATCAAATTATATGAGTTGTGGATCACATAAACTAAAGTTTTTTTGCATTTGCTGGTAAATGGAGGGAGAAATCTGCCGACAAAAAATGTTTTCGTGTTGGATAGTGCAGCAGGCGGAAGAGGTTGATCTCCGCACAACGCTATTGTAATGTAGCCATGTGTGGGGCAGCATAAGATTTGTACATGAAAATCTCATGAAAAGATCTTCAATTTATTATTATTTCAAGACAGCCCTGAAATTTGAGAAATCTTTTTGTGTTTCATTTCAATATGTGCCTTTGCAACTTTCCATTGCATTTTATCATGTCCGCAAAACGTTTTCCTATGTACTGATGTACAATATCTACGTAGTCAGCACTTCTGAGCAGAAAATATTTATTCATGAATATAATTATCAACTCTCCTCTATCATATTGTTAATGCCAAATATGTATCAAGAGAAGTATAGATCTCCAACATATTCAAGAAATATGTGACCGGCTATAGCAAAACCCGGCACTTGACAGTGAATGTTTTGAACAAATGGCCATTTTAAGTTCACACAATCATATCTTCGCCAATTATTGACCAATTAGTTAGAACAAAGCATCAAATGAAAGCTTGTGGTGAGGCCTTTCTACTGGTATGAAAATCTACATTTTTACCGACAAGTGCAGGGTTTGCTATAGCCGGTCACATCTGATCGTTTGTTTTAAATGTATGTTTTAAAATTTACTCTCCTTTTCCTTGCATGCATGTGTGCACCACATTGGGCCCATAGGCCTAGTTTGTTTAGTTTCTGCAGAACAAACCACAAGTCCCCCATTTAACTAACTGCGCATTCGTTCAGACAATCTTGATATGATTTCTCATTCTTGTATGAAATATGTAACTTTTAGACATTATCCAATGCATTTCACTACAGAGCAGAGACAATTCTAAGCAATCATTTGAGGCCAAGTTTGTCGCAGTTTTGCCAGCGAGACAGTGGTTTTCAGTATGTTACACCATATGTGCACAGAGCGTGTGGCATTTGAGGTTCAAAATCTAGTTTGTTGCATGAGAATGTGACAGAAACAATAATATTTTTTGAAAATTTTAGAAAAGTAGTCTTCTTTGTATAATTTGCACTTGCAAATTCATGAGGTTGATATTCATTAGCAAATATTATGAGCAATTTTCAATGGTAAAGAACTGCGAAGGCACGTATAAAGTTATATTATGGAAAATGCAGTGCAGAAATTGTTTATTTGTTCAATCACTTTGATGTTTAATATTTGTTATTTAGACAAGTACATAAATAATTGGTAAATTGTTGAATATTATTGCATATAATTTGCTACCAGTGGAGGACGGATTGTCATGATGTGCTTAGCTTTATCATGAACAATAAACTGATTCAATTCAATTCATTTGTATATTGATTTGTGTAAATTTGTAATCTTGATAATAATGATTAAGAAATAAAGTCAAATTTGACAGTAAGGCCTACATATTTACAAATTGTATGCACTATATAAATTTAATTTATTATTTGTTATTCAATCCAATTTGTGCTGTTGTGTTAATGCTTTTTTATTTGTTTCTGCACATTGATACAATTTGATAGTGTGTTTGTCTGTGTTCGTGAAAATGTGGGTATGTGGCTTTAAAGGGTTCAGTTTGGGTTAAGAGGGAACTTCAAGAAATTATTTTTTTGTGAGACCAAACAAACTAATTATAAAGTTTGAAAAAGTACAAAAATGCACACAATTGTAATGACAGAATCAAAGTGTTTTGATCAAAATCGGTTCAGAAACAGGTTAAAAATCCATAAATATATATCTGATTAGAATAAATGTTGGGGACAAACTTTCATTCAATAATTTAAGAAAACATTTATCCAAATGAAAATATACCAAAATTGTTTTTGATGATATCTCTATTGGATCATTATTTTTTACCAAACATTGCTTTCACATATTTTGATTTAAAAATGTTTGAAACTTGAGGTTTCTGTAGGGCTTGGTACGAACAGTCACGTCACGTTCACGTATCACGTCACGTTAACGGTTCTGTACCTTTTGTGAAACAGGTCACCCAAATCTACGAAGTGTAGGGTAAAGTGACCCAACAATTTGTCGTTTTCCATGCCGGTAAAACTCGAAGTGTCGCATTAACCAAATCGTGACGTGAGCGTTTAATCAAGATTTTTAAAATTGCAAACGCTTGTTACTAAGACTAGACATACACGCACGTCGCACAAAGAGATTTTAAAATGTCGACGAAAATGCCGATACCCCCTTATCAAATCTTTTCAATCATTATGTTTATAATATGTACGTGCATAATTCAGAGTAATCTGAGACGATAATATGCAGTTCTGTCATTTAGGTAATGTACAACGGACAACCATACCACTTGCATTATTTGTCTTGTTATTGGAGTATTTCTAAAGACGTGTCGTGCGTGGATTTTGGCAAACATGTTGATTTCCAGCTGAATTGCTACACGCAGCGGACAATTCAGTTCGCATACGCCTGAAGTTCCCGTGCTCGACGTCTGCGCGTACTGGCCCATGCCTGTGAAAGTGAGTGAGTGAGTGAGTGAGTGAGTGAGTGAGTGTGAGTGAGTGACTGCAGTGGGAGAGTACTGCAGTGATCAATGAGTTTAAAAGTAATAAAACAATGATTTGATTAATAGTGTTTATTTATGGTTATTGAATCGTCAATCATTATAATGAAACAATCACACCAACCAATCAATATTAAATAAATCAATTAATATATTTGACATTCGAACTAGCTACTTGTAGGCAGTGGCGTACCCAGATTTTTTTCAAGGGGTGGGTGTAGGGGGGGGGGGGATATTTCGTCAGACAAATTGAAGTAAGCGGGGGGAGTGTGGGTAGGGGGTGTCCGTAGAAAATGACCGCAGCCGAGGACGAGACCAGGACCGGTCACAAATTTCGAGGCCGAGACCAAGACATTTCTTGAATTATGTAAGGGGGTGGGGATGGGGGTAGGGGGTGTCCATCCCCCTGCCCCCAGGCCTGTGTACGCCTATAATTGGTATAAACAGTATAGGTAGGATGGGTTCGTTCACGATTAAATTTACCGAGAATTAGTCTCTTCTCAACGACAATTTACATTAATTTGTTTTACGCAAGCGCCAATTTACGTGAGCTTTCATGAATTGCATATAGTATATAGATCTACAAACTGTTGGGTCACGTAACCCAACACTTCGTAGATTTGGGTGACCTGTTTCACAAAAGGTACAGAACCTGAACGTGACACTTCGTAGATTTGGGTGACCTGTTTCACAAAAGGTACAGAACCTTCACGTGACGGGAACGTGAACGTGACGTGACTGTTCGTACCAAGCCTTTCTGTAGGGTGCCCTTTTGTGTGATCCATTAACTTTGTGAAATTCAACCAAAATCACTTTGAGCTTTCACACTTTTCTTGAACTTTGTTGTTTGGCTTAAATGGTAACAGAAGAATTAAATGGGTTTTGATTTTTCAAATGTCTCCCTAACTATGGACATATTTATGATTGAATTTGGCAGTGTCTAAAGAGACTCTTTCGACTGTATTCAAGAGTTTCAGAATTTGGATACTCAAATCGTCTATCCAAATTCTGGAATATAAAGTTAATTAATGGATCACTTTATTGAATGAAAATGGCCCTGTAACTTAGCCATATTTGTATTTCTACCATTCAAGCATTATTGAATTATAACTCAGTTTTTAATAACTGACACGTTTAGTTACTAAAATTTTGTTTGAACAGAACTGTACTATCCCTTTAATTATTCTTTCAACAAAGAAATAAGATTTATTTGCTATTTAATTCAGTACTAAACATACATCTTCTCTTAAATCCTATTGCCTTTGAGATTCTGAAATCCCCATCTATAGACTTTGTACATTATAGGCTGCCAGGTTACTGTACATAAGCAACAGGTCAATTCAAAGAATTGTCTCCTGGGGAGTTTTCTTGGGAGGTTGGAAGGACCTCAAAGCCCAGCCTTCGCACAAGACAGCATCTAAAGTCGTGGACAATCATGGGGCCCTTGGAAGGAAACTTATGCTGGGCAGGATTTCTCCATCATCAGCAATTAGCTTGATCAAATATGACTGGCTGAAAAGGGTATTAACTATAAATTAACATTGTTGTGTGTATTGATGTACAGTACATCTTGTAAAACTCTTACTTCTTTTATAGACATCTAGACAAATGCTTGCTTCAGTTGCTTGACATTCCAGTGAAATGGTTTATAACTTCATGTATAAGTTCCTAGGATGAAAAGGACATTCATCATTTCACAGTAAATACTGGGTTTCACTTGAATGTAAAAAGAGTGACCCTTTGTCTGGATGTCCTAAGCAGAGAGGTTGGTGAAAAAAACAATTTTAAGCATATCTACAGAGGCACATGACATTTGACAACCACTGATGGGCTAGTCAAATTCCACAGACCTGTGTGAATATCTGTGTGTTTTATTTGCATGGAGTAAAGTTGTGCCACTGGTGAAAATTTTGATTTTCCTCGTTCCAATACACAAAAACACAATTTGCCCAAGGAAAATATACAAGAATTATTATTATTATAATAATATATATTTTTTTTAATTTGTATAATTTGTATTATTTATTTTTTTAATTTTTAATTTGTATTTTTTAAATTTAATTAATTTATTCATTTATTATTATTATTTGTTTTAATTAATTAATTAATTTATTTATTATTATTATTATTATTATTATTTTATTTTATTTTTTATTTATTTATTATTTTTTTTTTTTTGGGGGGGGATACTTTACAAGCTTATCCACCTGCAAATAGCACTATCAAATTTGTTTTGCATTACAAGTAGATGCACATTTACCAGGGTTTTTTGGGGGGGTATATTTGTGGAATCGTGCATGGAATCGAGATGAAGTTGTAATTTCCTTAATTTCATTTCTCAAATAATTCCATTCATTAATATTTAATGCCATACAAATAAGTAAGTGCATTTGTTGTGATACTAGTATATTTGATATAATGCTAGGTTCACAAGATCAGAGCTTGAAAACACTTTGACTGGAGTAATTGCACTTTGCAGTTTACATGAAATGAATAATTGTGTAATCCAGTGGTCAGTAGTAACACTTGTAACTTAAAATGTATTTCATTGATAAATAAAATGAATGTTTTATGATCATTATCATCATTATTCATAATTTAATCCAAGTTTGTACATTAACAATTAAGTATTGTAGTAATTTTCATTTGAATCTAGTTTTAAATCATCTCAATTTAATAACAAAGTATACATGTACACAAAAACAAGATTGCAAACAGTTACAAGTTACACGGACAGTGACACACAAAGATAACAAAAATGAAGAATAAAGAAATAAATTACTCAAATTAATTACACGAGTAAGTGTAATCCCTAAATGTAAACAAACTTAACTTTTAAACTTGACCAATCACTTCAAAAGAAATAATGCAAAACGAGAATAAAAGGAGATAGAAACATTAATGTGACGTATAATCATTTATAGTTCAAGGCTAAATAAATATTCAAATTCAAACAGAAAATTTAAACAAATTATTTGCATTTATTATCTAAAGCGTTACTGAGAAATGTTATTATAATATTAAGTATAACATGGCTACATAATTAAATTCAACTCGGTCATAGAGCTTAAAGGTGCACCTGTAAAGTGTCAGATATTGCCCAAAATGACATTTGAGACTTCAATCCTATACCAAAATCATTGTATGATATGTCTTTAATGATGTGGGAAAGTTTCATTGAAAAAGAACACTGCTTTCCTGGTTAAAGGGAAAGTTGAGTTTTGGTAGAGAGGGCGCTAGACTACTTAATTGGTTTGTGAGGTAATGAAAAACTGAGTGTAAAATTTGAAAGAGCATAATATTTAAACAATAAAATCATCTTTGTTTGATCAAAATCGGTTCAGAAACGGCTGAAATATCCATAAATATAACAATTTGTAATAAACCCGGGGCCCGGGTTTATTAGAGAATTTTGAACCAGCCGTTAAAAATTCAAAAAAATGCTTCCTCTTTTCAAAAAGTTACAAAATAGGTATTTAAATAGTTGTTGGTTATTTCTCTATCTAATCACTATTTCAACAAAGCATCACATGCACAATATTTTATTCAAAATGGTTGAAACCGATGAGTGTTTAGAGAGCGCCCTCTTACGTTTTAACGGCTCTTTTTGAATGATAACATGATCTTTACTACGTCATTTGTAATTTTGTGTTCCTTTCTAGTTATAACTATTAGTTTGTAATGTAATGATGCAGGTTTTGGTTACTAAAATTCAGTTTCACTAAAACTGTACTCTCCTTACCAGAACTCAACTATCCCTTTAAAAAAGCGAAAATTTGCTTTAACTTTTTCAACTAATTACTGTATGACGTTTATGACCGTTCATTAACGCTCTTGAGCTGAATGATTATCAATGATAGATATCGTCATACTAAAGGGGCATTTGAAAAATCTAACCCTATTTTATTCTTCTGTTACTTGGTACTTGGTACTTGGTAGTTTATTCCTCCAAAACACTCCATAGGAGTTTTAACTGGAGGTTTACCATAAGCCAAACAACACGGTAGAAGAGAAATGTGGAAGCTCAAATTAATTTTTGTGGAGTTAGACACTTTACACGCACCTTTAATATGATTTGAATAAAAACAAAATAATGTAATTAGTATTAATTGCAATTTTAGATATTTCTTCTACTTCTAAGACTTGTACTTTGTAGAGTAACTAAAATTAAGAGTGACTATTCTACAAAGATAATTTATAATTATATACAACCTGAAAAATCACAATAGTCTGATAGTGATACTATAGTATACTTAACTTAATTTAAAATCTTAAATAACTTAAATTATTACTTAGCTTGGCACATGTTTAGACTGATAAATCTGTCGTTTTCGTCTAATGTCTACTGCACTGTCATGTTATATTCAAAAGAAGGGTCAGACAGTTTAATGAACATGTAAAAGGGGCCTTGAAACAGCGAAAAAAATACACGGGGGCGGCGGGCGAATTCGCCCCCGAAATGCCCAAAAGAGCCCCCGAAGAAAAAAAAAGTAGCCCCCGTAAAAACATTTTGGGATTTTTTGGGGGGGATTTTCTGTTTGGATCCGTGATCAAATCGTTATATTTAGATGATCAGTTATACTCATTAGAGCTTAATAGTAGCCCCTGAAATTTGAAAAAGAGCCCGAAAATTTGTAGCCCCCGAGATGACAAAAGTAGCCCCCGAAAGTTGGAAAAGTAGCCCCCGAAAAGGAGCCCCCGAAATTTAAAAAAAAATAATTTTTTACGTCATATTTATTGCAAATGGTCCAAATTAATTCCAAACTAACAAATAAATGAACGTTTGGGACTAGGTAAACTATGCAGCGCATCTTGCGACTTCGGTAGACTAGTGTTTCTTACCTCACAGAATACAATAATCCGTCCAGAGCAGGAACTAGTTGTAAAGTAACTTCTGTTTAAATTCATCAGGTGTACGAGTTCAACTATACTATGGTCGATTTCGCCTTTTCGGCTAAAATCAGATGTGTTTAGTCGACTGAGTTTCGCCTTCTGAAAATCCATGATTACTAAGTATGAGAAGCCATTTGTGTCAACTTTCAGCTATTACGTACGGCGCGAATCCGCATACGCGCACGATTTATACCGAGAATGCCTAAAACCAAACAATTTTGAGAAAAATACGAGTCGGCATTTTATGTTCTCCCAAAACAAATGAACAAAACCCTACATGTGACATTATGGAGTGTTCTCACAGACAGAGAGGGAGGAGGGAGAGGGTGGGGCGGGGGGGGGGGGGGGGGGGGGGGGTAAACCACGATTTGGCCGTGTTTGTTATAATTTGACATTATTTGTTGGAGGATGGGGGTATGCCTGGGCAGACTTATTCTTACGTACTGTATGTCGCCAAAATAAGTTTTCATTTTGTTTGTTTTCAATAGTCTATTATTCTTCATGAAACTAGTTATGTCGCTTGTCGATTTTGACACTACACATGACATGTTTCATTTTTTTCCTAACTTGCAAAATAAATGGTTCACTATCTATGATAATATTTTGTACGGGTGTCCGACTATGTCTATGTTTACCCAATAATTCGAAAAAACAATAAGAAACATAAGGGGGAAAAATAAAGAATTACATAAGGTGTTCCGGCCCAATAATTGTGCGCGTCCCCGCTCACTCCAACCACGCTACACCACTTTGTCAGAGGCCTAGTAGGATGAATGTAAACGTTCATGAAATGCAACAAGTACTTTTTAACTTTTTATCTGTCCAATTCTAAGAAATTGACATGCTATGAGTAGGCATACAACAAAGATAAGTAGACTATAACTATGTTTTATTGACTAAACAATTATGTAATTTAGTTTGCCATTAACCATAGATAACTCTATGCCATTAACTCACAAATATTATTTGTTGAAGCGCCTTCTCAACCACAACTGTACTATAATACAAATGTTAGTAATTCATAATGATTAGGGCCCCGTTGCAGAAAGAGATGCAATCGATGATTGTAAAGTCAGATCAAGTCAGATCTCGGACCCACCTCCAGTTAAAACTCCTATGGAGTGTTTTGGAGGATTAAACTACCAAGTACCAAGTAGGCCTACCAAGTTTAAAATTGCATATATTCTGACTACTTGCAATTGCAACTCTTTCTGCAACGGGGCCCAGATGTCGGCTGATCATGAATTACTAACATTCAATTAATAATAATCATTGATGAGTGCCATGACAATTCTGAACTTAAATTTGATGGTGCTCATGAACCAACTTGGAACACAGCGAACAAAACGATATACACTTTGATTTAGCTATTTTATATAATTAGTTGTCCAACTTTTGATTGGCGTGGCGTCGGGATGATGGAGGGGGGCACCCCTGCAAGTCAAGGGGCTTACATTATTGGGTAGGCACACGTTATGTGTTTTTTTTACCACAGATTCCCCCCTTTTGGAATATGTTTTATTGTTACGCCACTGCTATGATTCACCCACTGAATATTATTTGTTAATACCTCGCGAGTTTCGTGGCTCAAAATCTTGGCTGGGACTAATAATAGCTCGGTAGACTAAAAACAATGATGATTTGGCCGCTTTGAAATTCGGCGATCCATACTTCTCGCGCTGTGTGAATGTAAGTTCGACAGCTGCGCTGCGCCTGCTGTCGATGTACAACACGGAAATCGCGCTATTCTCCTTCTTTTGGTAAAAGAAAAACATCTGGGGATTTTCTATTCATCTGTATTCGCATAATTATGGACCTCGTAGCGGAAATGGAAACCGAAGTCAAGATGGAAGCCGAGACTCCGATTGTGAGTGAGGTTGAAGAAGAAGGCTGCAGCAGCTTGCACATGCACGAGGCCTCTGCTGACGACTTCGTCCCCGAGCTGAGCCGGGCTACGGACCTCGGGGTACTGTACCGTTCGGGGAACGAGGGAGAGGAGGAAGGAAATATGACACCACCAGTTTTACTTCATGAAAATTCATCGCAGCTTAGTCGTAGTAAGCCTATTTTGTACCAAAAACTGCAACTGCAGTCGATGGTTGCAGACATCAACGATACGCGGATTTCGTTTGAACCATTTACAAACAAGAAAATAGCTGTTTTTGATCGTTTTGTGCAGTTGTTTGTGGATGGACACAAGCAGGAATATGTTGCCTGTATTGAGTGTCATTCTTTGCTCAAGTACACAACTCGCGATGGAACTCGTGGCCTTCACCATCACTCGTGCCCACACAATCGCCACAAGCCACCAGCTACTAGTAGTAGTAGTAAGCAACCACCCAAGCAGAAATTAAAGCATGCCAAGAAAGTGCCTAAATCTAGTCAGGGGAACGGGAAATTCAAACTACGTCTACAGACGTCTCGCATTCACAGTCACATGACCAATGATTCTTGCCATACTCATAGCCAAGCTATTCAAAGTCAGACTCAAACTCAAAGACAGAGCCAATTTCAGATCTCGGACTTTATGAACGATGAACATGATATAGTAAATGGAATCAGAACAAACGGTTCAAACGGTGACAATTATCTTGTGGATAATGAAGTCGCTCATGCGGGAAATGATTCTCAATCCCTTTCGCCGTCTGGATCAACATCTTTGTCAACCTACGATATATCGTCCAGGTCTCTCAACATTCCCATAGTTCACATGAGGCCCTCGAAGATGGCACTTGCACGGGCTGTTGGAATTCGACCTAGAGCAAGACCAATTCCAAAAATGAAAAGGAGATTTATGTCGCGTCCAATCTCTTTGGTGATTAAATAACTTTTCTATTGTGTAGCTTTTTAAGGATCAAATTTTTCAGAAATTCAGGGCCTTTTTTACATTTATTATTGTACTGTCTTACAAAGGGCCAACAGCTCAGTGGAAAACAATAAGTACAATAAGTGCAAAAGAGGCCCTGAAAGGCTGAAAACGATGGATTTATCGGCCTACATGTACACAAGACACAAGTTCTTTATCAAATAGACTCGATCACGATGATGCATGTTTCACTGGAATGTTAAATGAATTGTTTAAGCAAATAAAGCGATAACAATTTATTCCCTGTGCCAAATGCTAAATGTATGCAGTCAATTAGGTGAGATACTGTCAGTGTCTGCACAATTGTGCCAATCATTGTGCCACAATAGATGTCTTCTTTGTATTCAAAGTTTGTACACCCTTTGTAAATTATGCAAGGTAAATTTCTCAAAAATGTATCATTAATTGCAGCCCAAGAAAAAGAAGACTACCCCGCCCCAAGCAGCCAACTACTTTCAAGATTTCAGTCAGCCT
The DNA here is from genome assembly GCA_037951105.1 of Echinarachnius parma. Taxonomy (NCBI): domain Eukaryota; kingdom Metazoa; phylum Echinodermata; class Echinoidea; order Clypeasteroida; family Echinarachniidae; genus Echinarachnius; species Echinarachnius parma. Next base: position 12,014 of record JBAMJV010004851.1, on the reverse strand, counting down.
AGCAGCCTCGGTAACACGAGAAGAATGGCTTCGCCCGTGATTCCGCCACCAAAGCACTGCCTCCACAGCTCGTTCCACCACCCGGTTCTGCGGTCCTGGCAAACAATTGACACGGTCGTTACTGCCGACAATCTGGTTTATCCACTCTTCATTATGTGAGTATTTGCAGTGGCTGATCGGGTACATCCCTCATAGGATGATGGGGGACAATATCTACAATATTAGATAGATAGATAGATATAATTTTTTTTATTGAACACATAAAATAAAAAAGACTGTAGTCCAAGGACTAAAGTACCTTGCGTACAACATAAATACATACATGCATAAATATATTAAAACGCAATACAAATATTACTTAACATCAAAATACAACAAAATAATATATATTTATAAATATTTGGCAAGATAAGCACAAACATGGTAGCCTAAAAATTTGATTATTAAATGCATATCCTCATTTAATTTTAATTTTAATCTTACAATGATAAAGTCAGAACCAATTTACTCTTTCCTCATCGACTTACTTATATTTAATAATTAAATATAAAATCAAACAAAGTGTAAATTAATCCGGTACATGTATATATTTAAGAATAACAAAAAATTAGCAGCAAAGATTTACAGATCATACACAAAATTTCATTGAAGCCCAGAGTACATAGACAATGCTGCATGTATTGGCAAGTCTTGTATAGCGCCCTCTGATACTTGCTTTTTACAGCCTGTTCCACACAGCAGTACATGGTAATTTCTGTACGAGTGATTTGGGGTGTGGGGCGAGGGGGGGGGGGGGGGGAGGGTTGTCGGGGTCGCCTATGCCTCAAAAATAAAGTAATGCCCGAGGTGGATTTGGATACTTATCTTTGGAGTTATTTCTTTCTCCACAAGGAGGGAAGTTGGGGTAAAGATTGGATGCGGTGTTGTAATTGCCAACTTCCTATTCATGCGGAGCACTTGATAATTAATATATTTTAACTGAAAGGTACTGGCAGTGTGCCAGTGTGGTGTGATTCAGAATTGTATGAGTTATTATTTTCCTCTTTCTATTTCAGTGATGTACCTGACCAGATAGAACCCATTGCCAGTTTGCCAGGAGTGAATAGGTATGGGGTGAAGACCTTGACAGCTGCCCTCGCTCCTCTGGTGGAGAAGGGGTTGAAATCTGTCCTGCTATTTGGTGTACCTACAAGCCTGCCTAAAGTAAGAAGCCATACATTTTTATTTGAAAAATTTGGTTTGCTAAGTGTTATAATGTTTTTATCAACTACAGTCGAACCTGTCATAGTGGCCACCTGTCTATAGCAACCAACTGAACCTGCCTAAAGAGGCCACCAAAAGTGATCCCCTCAGTGGAAAGAATATATGGGGGCTCTGGGTGATTTAGAACTTGTAAATTTGCGTAGAGTTCAGTGGAAAACAAATTTTAGAGAGCTGTATTCATGCAGACGAGCTATGCATAATTATATTTTACTTGTATGTGATAATGATTGGAATAGGTATAATATTTCAGGATTAAATAATTTAATTTTGGATGTGTTTACATTTTTCTGAGAGATAACATTGTATGATTGTATACATGTGTTATATTTTAGGATACAAGAGGGACGTCGGCAGACACAGAGGACACCCCTGTTATCCAAGCCGTCCAAGTCATATCACAAGCCTTCCCCGATCTGCTCATCATCTGTGATGTGTGTCTGTGTGCCTACACCAGCCATGGCCACTGTGGTAAGATATTGTATGAGGGGCGTTCAAAAAGTTCATAGCCTGACCTTGAAGGAGCAGGAAAATGGGTTACCTAATGTTGTGTATGCAATGTTGCATCCTTCACATGGTCAGTGGTGCAGAGCCAGGTCAGTTGTGTTGTGTCTTTGTTCTAGACTCGCCATCTTTGTTGCAGTGTTCATTAATATTACCAACAAGAATTTTGAAAATGATGCAATGCAAGTTGATGAGAGGCATGCACTGCTCGAGGACAATGCGCCTGCTCACAAGAGCAGGGTGAACCTGAAAAAAAGCCATAGACGCTTGGATGGGGTTGTTGCCGCTTCCTCCCTATTCCAGGTACCTGGCATCGGTGGTTCTCTCTTCAAAGATGAAACACTCCCAAGGTTGTGCTTTCCAGGAGGATAATGAGACAAAAGTTGCTGTTTGGGGTTTGGAAGAGTCTACTTCCAGGAGGTCCTGGAGGCCTTTCGTAAGCATGCCAAAAATGGCGTGGCTGTGGTTGAGGATTATATAGACAGATGAACATCTGCCTATACCAATCATTGTTGAACCTTAACTCCTTCAAGGTTAGGCTATGAACTTTTTAAACGCCCCTCGTATTGCTAGAAATTAACATTTTTTGTCATATGGCCCAGTCTGTGTGTGTGTGTGTGCATGTGGGTGCATTTATCTTTAAAATTCTTAACATTAGATTTAAAAAAAAAAAATTCAGGAATGGTCCAAAAATACTGGGGCTGCTTTTGATAAGAGTATACATGTTATGCCGAAATCAAACGGTCTTAAATGGGTTAACCCATTGCCTACATGAAACTAGGTTGGCCCTGTATCTAGAAGGGAACAGGCTAGATTTGAAATGTGAATAATTTTCCCCCTCTCTCTCTCTTCTAGGCATCCTCAACGAAGACGGCTCATTGGACAACGAGGCTAGCATTGAGAGGCTTGCTAATGTTGCACTATCATATGCCAATGCAGGTAACTTGTCTTGTTCATTACTGATATATACATCAGATATATTCACTTCTTCTTTTTGGGGTCAAATTGCTATTCAACACAAGATGAAATTTAAAATCTATAGGGTATCATACTTTACCCATCATAAAGTACTTCTATATTGAATTTAAAGGAAATGGATTCAGTACAATACTCATGTGTGTTGTAATCTGTCTTATTTATCACATGATCCAATTCTCATTTGCACAAAAGTCTGGCAGAAGATCTCTTTCATATAAAATTGAGACACTCCTTCATACTTTTAATGTGAATACAACAATGTATGAGAGAACCGCTAGAGTTCTAAGTAAGTTTTGAGGATTTGGAAAATGTTACTAGATCCCTTTAAGACAACAAAATCTGAAAACTACCCAATTTGATTATTAGTTTAAATAAAATACTTGTTTCCCCTTCCTCTCCACAGGTTGCCATGTAGTTGCCCCATCGGACATGATGGACGGCCGGGTGGGAGCCATCAAGAACTTGCTTGGTGCAAGTGGTCTCGGGAACAGGGTAAGTAGCATCAAGGTTCATCTTTGGCAAGGAACTTTTCACAATTTGAAACCTAGTGCACATGTAATGTCAAGGATTATTGTTGTACAATACCGTCTTTCCATGTGAAAATCATTGTTTGATACATAACCCATCATTTGTGTCATTTGGCGAGATACTTCAATAGATTTGCTATGAAAACCTAATCATGTATTGTAAATTGACTCGGGTGTGAATAACATTGTGGAGGGAAGGATCCAAAATTAATTCAAACAGTTTTGAAATAGGAATATAAAGTTTAAACATAAATTTTCTTTGAATAAACTGTTCTCCACCATCTAAGGATAGTTACCCTAGAAAAGCTGTTTGATTAAAGCATACAAATAATAAACATAAATATAAAGAAATGCCATTTAAACAAGGTAGATGTTGTGTACATTATTTTTTACTCACAACATGTTTCCAATCCCTCTGTAAGTTTTCGGTGATGAGCTACATTGCCAAGTTTGCCTCGTGCTTCTACGGGCCCTTCAGGGATGCAGCCAAGTCTGCCCCAGCCTTTGGGGACTTGTGCTGCCTTTGTAACCATCTTGGTTCTTGTACGATAGAAACTCATTTTATAAAATGATTTGGTGAACATTTCTCTTTATTGTCAATGTATTTCTAACCCTCTATTATCAGGTGTCGGTGATGAGCTACAGTGCCAAGTTTGCCTCGTGCTTCTACAGACCCTTCAGGGATGCATGCAAGTCTGCCCCAACCTTGGGGACTTGAGGTGCTACCAGCTGCCTTTGTAACCAACTTGGTTCGTGTACAATAGAAACTCATTTAATAAGATGATTTGGTGAACATTTCTCTTTATTGACAATGTATTTCTAACCCTCTTTATCAGGTTTCGGTGATGAGCTACAGTGCCAAGTTTGCCTCCTGCTTTTATGGACCCTTCAGGGATGCAGCCAAGTCTGCCCCAGCCTTTGGGGACAGGAGGTGCTACCAGCTGCCTCCAGGAGCCAGGGGCTTAGCGATGAGGGCTGTGGTAAGGTCTCATTTTTTGTGTGATTGAAATAGTTCTTTTGACGAAGTTAACATGAAAAGTATAATTCCCCCTATTCATCTACAATACCGAGCATGGTGGCTTAGCGGTTAGAGTGTCCGCCTCATGCACGGGAGGTCCCGGGTTCGAACCCAGACCGGGTCATACCAAAGACTTTACAAATGGTACCTTCTGCCTTCCAGCCAGACACTCGGCATTTATAAAATGGAGAAGGGAAAGTTAATCACACGAGTTACCAGAGGACTGGCCCCCTTCTGTAACTTTCGCTACATTTAGTAGACGTGTGGCCTAGGGCTAATGAAACGGAGATAGGCGCCGCCTTATGTGCCAACATTGGTACGGGAAAGACTTTAACTTTAACTTTTTATTCATCTACATTATAGATAAATTTCAGCTTTATAGCAGGGTGTTGTCACATATCACCGGATAGCGTAAACGGATGCCTGACGGATAGAACATTTGCAAAATCAAATTATCTGGTGGTGAAAGTTGTCTCCATTGCTGCATGCACAAAACTTTCTGCGGGATAAAACAACGGACATCCCCTGACAAGGAACCCATTCGCCGAAAAAGAAACGGGCAAAAAAACGCATACGAATGAAGACAACGGATTGAAATTTTGCTCTCTGTCTGGCTTCTGTTAATGCTTTCCGGTGATATGTGACAGGGGCTTTAGAAATCATGCGTGCTTATGCAATTCATTCCACAATTCTATATTAAATTTGTAAAGTGCATGGAGAGTATGTTATTATATGTGACCGGCTATAGCAAAACCTGGCACTCGGTAATTTATGTTTTGAAGAAATGGGCATTTTAAGTTCACACAATGTGTGTAAAAGACCTACGATTGTAAAATTTAAACAATCATATCTTCGCCAATTATTGACCAATTAGTTAGAACAAAGCATCAAATGAAAGCTTGTGATGAGGACTTTCTAATGGTATGAAAATCTACATTTTGAATGTTACCGACAAGTTACAGGTTTTGCTATAGCCGGTCACAATTATTATTATTATGCGCTATATAAGAACTGTATTATTATTATTATTATGTTGTGTGTAAGGAACAGATCAGTATATGTGATTCCATGAGTATTGTGACTTGAGTTGACCATGGCATTTAGAGGATTATCCTGTTGCTCGTGGGAACCTGGTGGGCTATGGACAAAGTCTATATATGGATTTCAGAATCTTGAAGAGAATGGGTCAATTAGATTAGGGGTTGTTACTTGGGGAACAGTGGAGTTAGCCACAAGGTTTGTTGTAAGAGCCATTGCCATGTTGTTGTTTTTTTGCCCAAGTGTATTGAAATGTTAAATAATCCCGTTAAATAATCCTGTTGGAATCCCATTTTCTTTGCTCATTTTTAATCACATTTTATATATATCTGGTCAGTTTCTTTATATGTTTGAATTTAAATGTTAAATAATGTTTAATCTAAACTAGTATTGTTATAATTTGTTCTCTTTGCTTCCTAGGACCGTGATGTTGCAGAGGGTGCAGACTACCTGATGGTAAAGCCAGGCATGCCGTATCTAGACATTGTCAGGGACACCAAGGAGAGGGTAAGACCACTATACCAAACCTCCACCTTAACTGTGTTCTCTGCTAGCCCGTTCGGCCAAGTCAAATTAAAACTTTTCAAATTTTACTTGACTGTGAAATTATTATGATTTTTTTTTACATCAAATTATCAAACCAAGTGCAGTAATATTGTTTAAATCAACCTTTAACCTTTTTCTTTAGCAGTTAACCATGTATCAGGGTAGTACGCCATGCTGTACTAATGCACCAACCAGAGCTCCTTTGATAGCTTCACATTTTAGGTTTCACATTTCTGAAGGGCTCTCTTGAATGAAGTTTCTATTGTAACGACTAACCTTTATAAAGAAAATGGTATAAATAAAGAATAATAGGATAAATTAAGTGTCAATCAATCTTTGCTTTTTAACTTTTAACACCCACATCTAAATCTAGCTGTGTATCACGTATCTAAAGATAACACCATGCTGTACCACATTACAAATAAGGGCTTGTACGGGCCGTCATGAAATGAAAACTATCCTTCCTTGGTCCTGTTTCTAGTTACAATACACTTTTCTTTTTATCTTACAGCATCCACATTTGAAGTTAGCAGTTTACCACGTATCGGGGGAGTACGCCATGCTGTACCACGGGGCCAACCAGGGCTCCTTTGACCTTCCGAGGGCTGTCATGGAGGCTGTGCAGGGAATGAGGAGAGCAGGTGAGTTGAGTCATGCTTTCAAAAAAGTACAGTCAAACAGTGTATAGTGACCACCTGTTAAAGGGAAACCAGGAAATTGCTACTGTTGACGGGTGCAGTGAATAAATACACGGGGACTCTGGGGCGATTTAGCCCTCGAAATCCCAAAACAGTCCCCGAAAATAATTACAGAGCCATGGTAAATTTATAAAAAAATAATTTTAGAGTGCCATTTTTATAGACGAGCTTTCAAAGTAGCCCCTGATTCTAATGATTGGTTCAATTTTTATAGCGCCAATTATGATACAATATCATCTCTAAGTGATTTACACTATTATTACCCCGGTATCATAGGATACAATTCCAGCCCGCACTCATTGTTTGCACCATCTGATCTCCATTCCCTGGGGAGCATTCCTTCCAAGCAGCTCATGGGCATTGAAGAGAGAATTAACATAACTTAGGCTTTCTCCTCCTACCTGGTCCCCATTTATATTATACACCCGGGTAGAGAGCAGCAATTACACCTGCTGCTAATGTGTTATAATTACTCAAGTGCGAGTTTTATCTCTTGCCATTTCATATGATCGCATTATTTCCCATAGTAAACATATGTACAGGAATAAAAACAAAAGCCTCATATAACATGTGAGCTTGTTATACAAAGAGGTTTGCCTGTGAATGACTTTCGTAATTGTTTGAATGATGTTAGCATTTTACAATTAATAGTTGTGTAAAGCATTTCATTTATAAGTTTGTTTCTTTCCTTTCCTTTTATTTCTCCGTAGGAGCCGATATCATCATCACCTATTACACGCCCAATATTCTTGAGTGGCTTTCAGAGGCAAAGTAATTGCAGACTTCATGAATTGGTATTGCCTCAAATTTAATCTAATTAACCCATTGCCTATGGGAACCTGGTTGGTCCTGTATTAAATATGGGAATTGCGAAATCTAGAGGGAACATGTTAACGCCATTTGATTTCCAAGAATGCAGACAAACAATATCACGTTACTATGGGAATTGCAGAATCGAGAAGGGAACATGTTAATACCATTTGATTTCCTTGAATGCCAGCAAATAATATCATTGTTCTTGAAATGTTCTTAAAGGGGAATTCCACCTAGAAATTTGCTATGAAAGAAGGTGAATGAGAGGAATTATGAGCGGAAATGTGAGCAAAAACGATAGAGCGACCAAATGTGACTGGCTATAGCGAAACCCTGCACTTGTCGGTAATTCATGTTTTGAAGAAATTTGCATTTTAAGTTCACACAATGTGTGTAAAAGACTTTTTAATGTTAGATTGAAACAATCATATCTTCGCCAATTATTGACCAATTTGTTAGAACAAAGCATGAAACGAAAGCTTGTGATGAGGCCTTTCTAATGGTACGAAAATCTACATTTTGATTTTTACCGACAAGTGCAGGGTTTTGCTATAGCCGGTCACAAATAGTTATGACAGTTTGAACTATGATGAGATTTATTTTGTGTCCGTAATTGCCGCGGATTCTAACATCATTTGCTAGCTGCTGCCAGTGTGATTCATATATGAATTTTCATTTAAAAAAAATAAAATTCTGAATTACAAAGCAATTTTTTCAGATTGTCATGTCAAAATACAAAAATGTGGAGGTGGGACCTAGTCGTGAGGTCATTACCTCATTTTCCACATTCTAGCTGCAATCAGACACGTGCTATTATGTAATACTTAACCTGTTTTTTAGGTTACTTAGACTACTTAAATTCCTACCCATACAAGATTCTTTCGTGGATCAGACTAGATCTAGCCTAGCAAGCATGCCACAAAACAACCGAGCATTACCTGACTGACCATTGCATTGTATTCGCACCTGTTTAACCTAACATTAAGTTCACTGGTCAAGTGCTAGCTTTAATCAATTGCACGTTATTATTCAACCAAAGGGTATGCAGGATAGAGGCAATGAATGTGTTCTGTGAAAATTAAAAAAAATCTCCCTTTTGTGGGAAAAAATATATATTTTTATTTATATACAAAATTTCCAATGAACTCAACTCTTAACGTTGTTGCACTCAAATTGTAATGAAATATTCAGTGGGCAATGTTTAGTTTTCAATCTTTAGATATAAGTCATTTATTTGCCATGTAAGAGACAAGTTATTCCATTTAAAGCAAATAAATGAGCCTTTGATCCCAGGTTCCTGTCTGCGAGGAGCCCTATGGGAACCTGTGGTCGAGAGCACTATCACGACCCAGGACCAGCCCTAGTTCCACTGATCTCTAGATATGCTTGTGTAATCCTTTACTGTTGAATGAGTAAGGACGGTATGTGTGCTCTGCTACGTTGATATGTATGCAATTCTATCATATTGACATCAATGAGTTAGAGCCAATGATGCTAATTACCATGGTAAATGTCACTGGTCCGTTATCCAAGGTCCCCATAGTGAAGGGGTTAATTCCTTTGCCTTGCACAGTCTTATTTATTATCTGGAGACCATTACACGCTTTTATATATCTTTGTGGATCGATTATCAAATTTACATTTTACTTAGTAAATATGATGGATTTTTTTAGAAAATTGCAATAATTTTATTTGCAACTATCTCACTTTTAATTTTGATTCACACTTTACAATTACATTTTATGAAATGTTTGTGGCCTTGCTTTACATGTTATATTTGGAATTTCTTGTATTTTATATTAAAGTATAGTAGGATTTCTTTTGCAAGTTTCTAGTACACAAATGTTTACACTTGTGGGATGTTGGAAAGTAGAAGCCTTTTCTGACTATTTAATTTAACTTATATACATTCTTTAATCAATTGATTGTTATTATTTAACCGAAGGGTATTGCATTTAATAGTTTCATTGGGTAATGAATGAATACTAAACTATTTTCACTTTGCATTTGATCTGTCTTCCATTAAAGTTTTTCTTTTTCTGTAATGCTCTTTCCTTGTAAATGGTATGAAAAGAACTGTTCTCTTTTGATTTGTATCAGTTATAGTTGACATGCACAGTAAAAACCGGGGGGGGGGGGGGGGGGGGGGGGGGGGGCACTCATGTATAATGTAAGACGGGTATGTGCCGCTTAAAAGAACCCCGTTTTCACACCCGATTGCCGCTCTAAAAGATACCAGATTTTCAAAAATTGCCGCTCCATAGACCCCTGGAATAACTTGGCTAGGTCGTTGAGTAGCGCCAAGTCCATTATTCTTCTTCTAGTCAGCTCCTTGGACCACCATTTGAGCCTTTTTGAGAGTTTATGTAGGTCTTTTGTAGCTCCAAGTCTACCTGGTCCATTTATATACCCATTTATATTATACACCCGAGGATTTGGACAATGTTACTAAGTCCCTTTAACTCCCGTTTCAGGGTTTTTATAGCTCCAAAGACCCAATATTTTTTGCTTGTAGTCGGCTCTTAAGACCCCCATTTCAGAGTTCCGTGTGGCACACCCCCGTCAAAAAATAATTCAAGTGCCCCCCCCCCCCCCCCCCCCCCCCCCCCCCCCCCCCCGGGAGTAAACCTATGTATCTGAAATGACCGAAAATGTTTTTTCTGTACGTGAATGTGCATCTAAAGTGTCGACATGTGTGTCTATTAAATAAATTTAATTTATTGACATTTTCCTTTTAGTAAATGATTACTTTTCACTGATTTTTAATTGTTTTATGAGGAGGGAGAAAGCTGGCTGCATATTGTGTTAATTATTAAAGGGACATTTTCCCCAACATATAATCACCTTTGATTATGTTCTCTAAACATTAAAACACAATTTCATGCAAATACGACCAACATTGGCCTTTTGAGCAAGGGATGAGCATCATTCAAAGTCACTCGCTGTACGGGATAATCCCATTCATTGCGAACACCAAGGAGGCTGCCATTGATGTTTATGAAACTCGGATCGCTCTAAAATGTGACGTCAAACCCGAACTACTCTTTTTGTTGGCTCACGTTTTGCCTTGTTTTTGTGCACAAACCCCGCGAGCTGCGATAGCTTACAAAAAGAGGCCGAGCTTGTTTGTTCCGGTTTGACGTAGCATGTCGGCGCGAACAATTCAAAATCCGGGTTTCAAAAAATATAATGGCAGCCTCCATGCTATACGCGATGAATGGGATTAGCCCATACAGCGATTGACTTTGTTCAGAGGGCAAACATTGGACATATTTGCATGAAATTATGTTTTAATGTGTAGAGAAATTAATCAAAGGTAAATAGATGATGGGGAAAATTTCCCTTTAAGTATGCATTCCCTGATATATTGGACAATGTTAAGATGTATTTTTTCCTCAAGTAAATTATCGTTACCACTAGTGTCTAAACTTTATATTTATTTGTCATTTTTGTCTTTGCATGGTAAAATATAAACGAACAAATTCACAAGGAGTTTTAAAAGCAATATATTTCTAAAATAGCAGTTCTAAAGGTAAAGGTCTAAACATACGAGTTTCAATTCCAGGTTGCCTTTGATGTACTTAGCAAATTCAGAATCACCAATTGCATTGTAGTCTATAAGACAAGTTTTGGTAATGAATGTTTGAATTATATACTACTGATGTATTGTGATTGTTAATGGCCCGGTCAGATATCAACGGATAGCGGAAACGTATGCCCAACGAATAGACAATTTGGGAATTAAATTATCCGGTGATGAAAGTTGTCTCCATTGCTTCATATACAAAACATAGAACAACGTACATCACCGGACAAGGAACGGACAACAAACGCATAGAACGGATGGAAAATTTAGCTCTCCGTTTGACATACGCTTGCGCAATTCGTTGATATGTGACCGGGCTATAAAGTTAGGAAGGCAACAAATATTATACTATACAAAAACTTGCTTGTAGGGGCATGGCAAAACCAAATACCCGCAATCCATGTTTTAGACGTTACCCAAGACATGCAAATGTACAGTGTTCATTCATCAGTGCACTATAAACAAAATAAATGTTCTGTAAACAAAAATCCTGATAGTGAAACATGTTTTTTTTTGCTGCATGACAAACCTATGTTTGCAATGTATAATACAAATGAGCTGCATTTCGGTGTACATTTAGTTGTGCACTCTAAACTGAATAAATATTTGAAAAAACAACGTATTAGGGTGATACTTGTATTATTGGTGGTCTTTGTACAATCAAGTCATACGCGCACACACACACACACACACACACACACGCACACGCACACACACTTGTAAGCACCTGCAAACGGGGACTCTTTACTCTTTACCTGGAAAATGGGGACTCGCGAAAAACAAAGGATAGGGGGGTTCCTCATGCAGCTAATGCACATCTAGGCCAGGGGGAGGGGGGTATCCGGGTAATATCACATGAGGGCGGTATAGTAGTTTTCTTGCCGATCACGACACACGCACGATGTAAACCACACACTCCGATACACACGAAAATTTCACATTTACATTCCAATCGGGGATGAGCTTCAGAACGGGCAGCAGTTCAATTAGTTACATTCTAAACGTGGACAAGCAGTACTTTCTAATTGTAATTCTAACCGCGGACG